>JAVDBV010015729.1:0-10374 GCA_032619315.1 Piper longum
TATATATATATATATATACTTTTCTCAACTAGGTGCAATAAGTCATTCATATCTCAAACTTTAATCTAAGGTTTTTAATTATAAAGATGGTCCAATTTGATGATTAAAAATAAAAATAAAAAATTCACCTCTTCCATCGCTAGTGACTAGATTCGACTAATACATGGTGGACTTGGCTGCCACCTAATAAATTTGGCTGTTGGGTGGTCAAATGTTGGTGACAACGGCTAGTCCTAGTCAGCCTTGGCTAGATTGGCAGCGAGGCAACAAAGGAGGAGGCAAAAAAAAAACAAAAATTAGTCAACGACCAGACACAATTCCGGCTGGACAAACCTGACCATCAACCGGTCAACTTGGTCAAAGGCGACTAGGTTCGATTGCATGCAGCCAGATCAAGCTGCCTTTGACTCTCAGTTGGTGCACGTGAGGAATTTTGTATTTTTTTTGTTTTTATTTTAAAATTAGATAAATCCGAGTTGTCATTATAATCAAACGATCTAGATTAGAGTTTGAGGTAGAAAATTTTTCATCCCCCTTACTCAGACAATCCCATCTCATATATTTATTACCGGTATTCTCATTTTAAGAATTAGATATCATTAAAATCATATAATGATTTAGAAAAAAATATTCAAAAAGTAGGTAATTAGCACTATAAAATTATCTAAATTCCTAAAAAGAATTATAAAAAACCATTTGAGATGCATGAGTTAGGGGTGTTTACTTTATTATATTTGTGTGATAGACATATAAAATGACGAAGATGATGATAATATAAAATTATCATTATTAACATAGATGATGCTATATAGATAAAAATATGTACAACATTTTTTCTCCTAAAACTAGAAAATTAATGTAAAGGGATTTAATTACAATTGTAAATTTACAAAAAAAATAAATAAATAAGGAGGATAATGACTACCTATCTAGAACTTAAGGGACAAGCTATAATATATTTGTTCTAGCCCTTTCACTCCTCATATTAGCTTTTTTTTTTTGAAAAAACAAATCAAAGTTATTTGAATTTATTCCTAATTGAATTAGTCTTCTTATTATTTTGTTAATTTTTTTAATATTATAATTATCAGTCATACTTGCTCATTTAATATTATAGTTTATCATAAAATGGTTATATTTGTCAAAACTATTACCTCCTAAAAAGCAAGGAAATGAAGTTGTAATGTAATATTATAGGGGATATACGTACAACAGATGGTTAAAAAAAAGAGAATACAAAAATTAATATTAGGAGTGAAATTATAAATATTAATTATTGAAAAAATTGAAATTTAACATAGTCTACCAAAATCCTAATCAGTAAGGGAATTCAATGCTGACCTAATAATAAAAGTATCTGAATCAAGTAATTAAAATATAAAAAAATGTAAAAAAAGAATAAAAATAACTCTTGTACAGAGTTATGAGTTCGAATGTCACTAATCTCGATTTCTTAAAAAAAAAAAATTCACGGCAGAAGGTCATGGCTTCGAACCCGGCGAAGCGTAGCTTCTAACTTTCTATTAACAAGAGTCGATCTAATTATCTTAAAAATATATTAAACAAATTAAATAATTATAATTCTTTTTTTCATTCAAATAAAATATATCTTCAAAGTCAATCACAATCGATATTCAAGATATTAAATTATTAGAGTCTATCTCATTATTCAATGAGAATTTATGTCTAAAATTAAAATTTATTTTGTATAGATTGTGCATAGCGCAACATCTTGAATAGTTATTTATAAACTCAACAATTATTTTCAAAACCCATATGAACGGTTGAGATAAGGTAATTAATGGTCCTATGGATTTCATCCATTATCTTCTATAATTTAAATATTAAAAAACTAAAACGTGCGATTGATATAATCTAATTATATACACAACTCAAATTCTTTAAATTCAAGAAAAATCTAATTAGAAACCATCTAGGAAAAAGATCACTTTAAAAAAAAATATCAAGTAACTAATGGCTAAATTATATGAGGGAATAGAAAGTAAGAATTCTTATGTTTTATTAGTTTAAGAATTCTTATGTTTTATTAGTTTAATTCTTATGTTCTATTACTTGCATCCATAAAAGCAAATGATTCTTGATTTTATTTGGTTTTGATCTTCCAAATTCAACACCGGTTCTTAAAGATCAAAGTTTCTGGATGATGAGATACCGAGAAGAAAAATTATATACAAATTTGGAGACCATAACCGTCTTTATCCTTATTTTTCATAATCTTAATTTAACCCATCATAAGTTAGCGATTACAAAAATGAAATTTACACATATTTATCCATACTTATCATAAATATTAATGACCCATTAATCTTAACTTTAATAGATAAATTTAATTCAGTCCAAAACCTTAATAATAACATATGATACAATTATATACATGTATATATACGTCCAAAAACTAACAATCTCCCACTTGGACTATATATATTAAGATAATTCTATATCACTGTATAACCTTATGAGCTCCAAAATAATATACGCTATTATTCTAAAAATAATAATATAAAACCCATGATTCGAGTTAGGGTTTTATATTTAGAACCGGTTGGTTCGGCTGTTATTTCGAGTCGAGTATGTTTTAAAGCACGTGTACTGAGCCGACGCTAGTCGCGTGTATGAGCTATGAGGGTCATGCATACCCAAGTATGTGATGATAACGTCATGATCACAATAGAAAAAAATGAGTTATCAGTATGTATGAGAGTATGCAGTTTATTTTTTTATTATGTATAATGGATCGTAGAATTACTTTTAGGCCGTTTACCGCGTTAGGACGCGTTATGGGCAGTTTTGGGTGGGTTGATAGCTATAGAGCATATCATTTGGATGTTGTGATGTTGTATTATTTTAGGGAATTTTTCCTGATTTTTTAAGATTTGTTTTAGTATCATTTTGATTTAGATATTATTCTTAACTCGAGCCGGAGAAAAGTCAAGTAATATTTACAATTATGCCACCCAACCAGTTTTTCTTTCCCCGACACTCCTCCCCATCTAAAACCAAGCCGCCTTCCCCCTTGGTGGTTGCCGCCGCCCGGCCGCTTACCGATGCCGCTCCCTCCCACGACGGCGTCGCCGTGCCGCCCCGACCACGGTCCGGCCATCGTGACGAGGGATCGCCGTGCCTAGCGCGGAGCCTGTGTTGGGTCGTGTCGCCGAACCCGCCACCAGCGACAGTCACCGCCGCCGTCCAGTGGCCGCCTCGGCATCACCTACCCTTCCACGACCCTCCCCAACCGGAATCGGAGCCGATCGCCACCTTGGCTAACCGGATCTGGCCACCCACTGTGGCCGCCCCCTATTTTTGACATTTTCGAGCAAGCCACCACCTCCATCGGACACGTCGATGCTACAGATGTGTCGGGCTTGCCGAGATGGTTCCGATGGTACACAATATGACCCATATCCGGCCAGTATACGCCGAAAAACTGTCGAAAAGTTGCCGAAAAACCACTGAGTTGCCGGAAAATCGCCGGAAAGGCGCCTGAAAACCGGATTGATGGAATTCACCAGCATCGAATTTGAGGTTCGAGATGCACGCACGTCGAAACCTTAGCCGTCACTGATTGCCGATGACGTGAAATATAATTACCTCTTTTCCTAATTTGATTAATTATAATTGATTATTGTTAGCATAACATGCTAAGATTGAGTAGTAGTTATGATTAATGATTGATTATGGATGAAACGATGAGTTACAGGATGTTGTTAAGAATGATGAGGATTAAGTGACTAATGAGGTAGTCTGAGCATGATAAGTGGTTACAATGTAATTTAGAAAAACATAATACAATTGATATGAATAGGGTGAGTTATAATTATTTTCACATTTATGATTATTTGACCATTGATGAATGTTTGCATTGTGAGTTTGTTGATCATGATGAGTTTGATGAATCATTCATTTAACGGCGTTAACTTTTAGATTTGATGTGTAGGTACGGAGTATGAGCTCGCCGCCTAGGTGCGATGACACGCTTGGAGCTTCTACTAGGTCTGTTTAGGACTCGTCTCTGGTTTACGCTCTTTTCTATTGTATATTTGATTATGACTTGCATGACGAGTTAAGTGGCGTTTTATCGGATCCCACTTAACTCGTGCCATTTAGTTGAACTGTTTTCCGGATTAATAACCCTCGAGGATGAGATCTCTCGAGAATGATTTCGAAAACAAGATCCATTACAAGTTGCCTTCAGGCATATTTTATAAATCCCTTCCCAAACATATATATATTTTTATTGAGTTTTCAGTGAGACGAAAGATGGAGAAATTGAATTCACTTACCATGAGCGGATTCCGTGACAGTCAAAGTGGGCTCTGGATTAGTGTAGCGGACTGTTCCATTCTTGAGGGATCCTGACAACTCCGCGTTTGAGTTTCTCACACCCGGAGAACGTAGAGGTTTACGTGTACTGTTTAGTACAACGCATGTCATAACTTGTGGTTCAAAGGGTACTGAAGGCGACACACAGCCTGAGAGTACTCAGCCTTCGTGCTCAAGGCCAGGAGAAATATGGACGTAAGGAGAGGGCTTAGGATTTGAGACCAGAAAATGAAGTATGAAATGCCGAGTGAGGCAACAATAGCAATAGATCAGTCAGTTCGGGATGCTACCAGGTCTGCAGCCCAGTGGCTCCTCAGTAGATGCCCTTTAGAGAGTTCACGAGGAGTATATAGATTTTTATTTCATATAAGAGTTTGCTGTCATAGCCAATTTGTTATTAGTTAGATTTTGGACCAGCAACGCTTGTTACTGACGGTTTTTGTACTATATGTAGGTGACAAGTGTGAGATAAATGTGCCAGCTTAGACGGAGGAGCAATGAGATCTTTTGCACACACACATGTTGAATGATTGAATGTTTAATATTTTCTTTATGCTTTTATTATTATATTGGAACTGATGTGAGGAAATGAAAAGCATGATGATATGCAGTGATAATGCTAAGACGTGATGAGATGATATGCGATATGAATAGAATGCACACGTGGGTTGAGACCCAAGATTCAAAGAGAATGGCACATAAAGTGTAAATTAGAATTCTGTGTGAATCCAAATATCTTATATATGCTTATATGTTTATGTGTATATTAGTGACAGGGTGGCCCTTAATTGCATTTTTAGGGGAGACTCTGTCCATTTTAATTTGGAATTTTATTTGATTTTATTGAAATCGTGGTTTGTGTATGAATTACTTGATGAGTCATCCATGAAATACCATGTTAGAGTTTTTATGCATTCGTCCATGTATGATAAGTTATATCTTCATCTTAAGACGGCGAGATTGGATCCGTACGAGTTAGGTTCGGATTAGCCGACCTAACCGGGCCTGTAACATGCCAATTTGGTTCACAAGCGTGAACCGGATTTGGGGTGTTATCATCAATTAATTAATATCAATATAGGATTAAGGCAACTTTTGTTACATATATCGTAACTAAATCCATCTATGGTCACATACATCAATATAATTAAATAGATTAAGTATAGATGTGTGGCATAAAAATTACATGTAATTTGATCTAAACATGCATATTTTCAACTTGTCCAACTTTATGAGATCACCAAAATAGAGTGAAATATAAACCAAATACTGCAATTCAAAACAAACTTCCACTAAAGTAACATATCATTAAATGATACAGCACCCAGATGAGCAACATGCTCATGAAAGACTTTGGACGGAAAACTTTTAGTCAGCGGATCCGCAACCATGGAGTTTGTCCCAATATGCTCTATAGAAACTTTACCACTCTGAACTCATTCTTTCACAACAAGGAACTTGATCTCTATATGTTTTGATTTACATGAGCTCTTGTTGTTATTTGAATATAATTCTGGAGACTGATTGTCACAAAAAACTTAAATGGTCTTTCAATATTATCAACAATGCGCAACCCGATGACAAAACTGTGCAACCATATTCCATGATTGGATGCCTCATAACAAGCTATGAATTTAGCTGCCATGGTGGAAGTAGCTATGAGTGACTGCTTAGCACTCCTCCAAGATATAGCTCCTCTAGCAAGTAGGTAAACATAGCCAGAAGTGGATCGACGACTATCTTGACATCAAGCAAAATCAAAATCATAATACCCAATAATCTTAAGTTTATTTGACTTCCAATATGTAAGCATGTAATATTTTGTTTTCAGGAGATACCTCATGACTCATTTTGGCTACTATCCAATGATCTAATCATAGATTATTCAAATAATTACCCAACAATCCAATAATATACACAATATCTGGATGCATACATACTTGAGCATACATAAGACTTACCACTGCTGAAGCATAGGGATTCTTTTGCATTTTCTCTCATCATATGTCATTTTTAAGGCATTGATTGAGATTGAATTTATCTCCTTTAGAAATAGGGGTATCTTCTGGTTTACAACCTTGCATGCCAAATCATCTGGAATTGTATTTCTCTTTTCTCTTGTGGATCTCTTCTATGGCATTTGCTCTTAAGGTTGTTGAGTTTGCTCTTTAGGTATAACTTGATTAGGGAGATTCTCGATATTGTTTTGTATTTCTGGTATTATTTCTTGAACAACATCAGGAAGATGATCTTGATTATTGTCAAAAACAATTATAAGAATAGAGACAAATTCTTCTTCAAACACAAAGTCTCTAACTTTAATTCCGCCTCCAAACTCAACATCCTAAAAGAACTGGGCATTTTTTGTCTCAAAGAATGACCTTGTTGTAGGATCATAAAACTTATATACCCTCTCGATCTTTTAGAGTACCCAACAAAATAGCTGCTAACTGTTCTTTAGTCCAGTTTCCTTTCATTTAGCCTATAAGGCCTTCCTTCAATTAGAGAACCCCAAATGCATAAATACTTAATATTGGGTTTTTTTCCAGTCCACAATTTGTGAGGGGTCTTAATTGTTGCCTTTGTTAGTACTCTATTAAGAAGATATGCTATTGTCTTTAGTGTCTCATCCCAGAATAAATCAGATAAAGTAGAATGAGCAATCATTCTTCTTACTATGTCTTTTAATGTATGGTTTTATCTTTCAGCAACACCAATCATGCAAGGAGTACCTGACATTGTGTATTGTGAGATAATTTCGTACTCTTCTAGGAATTTGGTAAATAGTCCTAAACGTTGTAAACCCTAGTCCATCATATCTATCATAGTATTCACCATGACTATTAGATCTGATAGCCTTAATAGTTTTGTCAAGTTGGTTCTCAACTTTAGCCTTATATGCCTTAAATACATCCAATGCTTGTGATTTCTCATGAATGAGATAAAGATAATCATAACGAGAATAATCATCTATGAATGTAATAAAATATTATTGACCATTCCAAAAAGCTGTAGAAAATGCCCCACAAATATAAATATGTATTAATTCTAAGACGATTGAAGATCTATTTGCACTCAACACAAACTTGAAAATCAAATAAATTAAGAGAATCAAGAATTTCATCTGATATAAGTCGTTCAATTCTTTGTTTTGAAATGTGTCTTAAACGCTTATGCCAGAGTAAAAAAGAATTCTCATTGGTTAATTTTCTTTTCGCATTACATAAATTCACATGCAAAGTTTCATTAAAAAGATACAATTTTATCATGTAAATAGAGATTATCATAAAAAGATAAGTAACCCATGCCCACAATATTATTTCTAAATGAACAAGAGTAACTAAATTTTTCCAACATAGAAATAGAAACTAAATTTTGTCTAAAGGATGATACTATATATGTATCTTTCAAATCCAAATAATATTCTGTCATAAATAATAATCTTAAAGTCCCTATTGTTTCAACTACAACTTATTTATCATTACCCACATAGATAAATTTTTCAGCATCATTTGGCTTTCGGCAACTCACACAACTCTGTATTGATACACTTGTGTGACTAGTAACACCCGAATCTAACTACCAAGTGGGTATTGGAACTGAAGCTAAATTAACCTCAGAACAAACAAAATTAAGAAATGGATCTTTCTTTACATGCAAAACGTGATACTTAGTGCATTCCTTCTTTATATGTCCAGGTTTATCACAAAAGAAACAGCAAGATGTAACACCCCGATTTCGGTTCACTTAAGAACCGAATCAAAAATGTTGTAATTGAGCCGAGTCATCTTTAAAGCTATTGGTCAATACGACTCGATTGATCAAATAGATCGAAATAACCCTCTTGGTGTTCTGAGAATGGAAGACATTGTCAAATAAACATCAAAATATATCAAATATAAATAAATGCAAGAAAGTAAATATTAGGTTGAGCTCTAGTATGTGTAGCGTTCACTGTCCTCCCACCAAAGTCAATACAGGATTTGCAAGATCTACATATAATATATGAAAATTGTCAGTAACGAATGTTATTGGTCCGAAAAATAACTAATACAAACTGGCAAATTGGTATTCCATTACCCACGAAAACTTATGAAACTTCAAGAATGTCTCACATCGGACAGTAAGCAAACATACTTAACAAATGCCGGCTCGTATGCACGACTCATAATCATAATCATACATGCATACAACGCTTACACCCTCATACCTTCCATATCACCCGCCACTGTACTCGAGTGGCAAAAGGAACAATTAAGTTAGTGCCACATATTTCGGAAATGCGCTGCATTACGCAGTACCATCATACACCCGTAATACCTCATGGTTTGAAGGAGTACTAGCACGGTCCATATATATCTCCGTACCACTCATTCTCTTATTCGTGGAATCCATAAAACAACGCGTACTTATATAATATGCTTAGGGATGAGGCTGATATCATACATTTCTGGAGCTAAAGTTCGAAAACCAACAAGGGATCTCATCCTTGTAGTTTTATTAAACTTGCGTAGAAAACACAGCTAAATGGCCTCACATCGAAAGGATCCGATAAAACTCCGCCGATGTCATCCTACATATAAAATACGATCAAAATCTACACACAAGGAGTCAAGTAGAGCGGGAGAGTGTCCTACGGACCCGTGGTCCAAGCTCCAAGCGTATTTGCACATCTACGGCGAGCTCAGACTCTAAAGCCTACATCGGAACCCACTGCTAAGTATGCTAAGTAAACACTAATGTCTGTATATGATGCATGCTCGTGGTTTATGCTCATGTCATCAATACATCCTAATAAATGAAACAATGCTAACGAACTTATCATTAAACACTTGGCACGCTAATTGAGATATAATAATACTTAATAATAAATAATAAATATACAAGAAACTGCACTCATGGATAATTAGATAAATAATAAACACAAAATCATAAACATAAATAATACACTAATCATAAAATAATAATATAATTATACAATATAACTACAGAGGAAAACACGATTAAATATCATTTATGCTCGTATAAGTACATAAATAATCAAATAATTAATAAATAAGTAAATAATAATTCAATAAAAAATAGTTAATATTCATTAATAAATAATAATAATAATATCAGTCATACAACACAAGAGTACATAATTAAATACAAATAAATAATAACATACATATAACGAATACATAAATAAATAAATAATTAAATTAATTAATTAATAAAATTTCGCAACCATAATAAGACTGATACTCATAAGTAAATATAATAATAATAATAATAATAACAATCAATCATGTAAACATTCATTTTATATGATAAACATATAAATAAAATTAAAGAAATAATAATAATTAATTAACTAATTAAATAAAATAATAATTAAAGAAAATTCATCATAACATTCAATTATGCTAAACATTGTGAATATACATCTAAACTAATGTACTGGTTCTTGAATTACCGAAAACAGTGTAAGAACGGACGAAAACGGTAAAAAAATGAGCTGTACCGGACCGAACCAAGTTAAACCAAACTGAATCAAGCTAAATGGCCTGAACCAACCCGAGTTGGAAAATGGGTTGGGTTGGCTGGGCGGACCTGACAGGATGGACAAACTCGGACATGCCCAGCTGGATTAGTGAACAGGATGCTGAAAGCGGACGCAATCGCGGGTAAGCGGACGTGATCACGGGCAAACGGACCGCAAACTGGGTAAACGAGCCGAGCAGGGGCGGCAGTGCCCGTCGCCGGAGAACGGTGACGGCACGACGACGGCGGGGCGGTTGGGGTGACCGCCGGTCGGGATCGATAGAGGAGAGGATAGGGAACATCATGGTGGTGGCGATCGGACGAGTCCAGCCAGTGGCTGGCCGGAAACCGGCCGAAAAGGAGCAGTGTCGCCGCCGGGTGTGGTGACGTGCCGGCATGGATGAGAAAATCGGCCGAGTCGGATCGGACTCGGCCGATTTTAATCGGATCGGTGCCGAGCCGATCCGATTTCGGGGTCGAATCGGCCGGCCCCGAATCGGCGTCGGA
>JAVDBV010015821.1:0-15006 GCA_032619315.1 Piper longum
GGTGGAGGTGGGGGAGAAGGGGTGGTATTTTCATAATTAAAAGTTGACTCGAGTCTAACTCGAGTAAAAAATAATAATTAATTCCAAATAATTTTTAAAAAAATCTAAAAAAAATATTAAAAAGTATCATAAACTATAATAACACAATAATATCAAAATAACATTAATATAAAATTTTTTTATATAACCGATTCGGACCGATTCTGATTCTGATTCAAACCGATTCAGACCAATTCCTGAACCGTCAAGAAAACCGATTTTTGACCGATTTAGACCGATTTTGATTCCAATTCCTACTCATTGGAAAACCGATTCCAATTCCGATTCCGATTCATGCAACCATGACTCAAACTCAATTCGTAAGATTCGATTTTGAGTCGAGTTCGAGCTCTAGTATTAAAATGTCGAATTTCGAGTCAAATTGAGCTGAACCAAATGCTCACAAACTGGATTACTCAATTAGCAGCCTTAATCTTTAGTAAGACATGCACGCCTCTTTTTCATATTTCTTTTCTCATTAAATTACATTTTCCACTAGCTAGCGAACATATTTGCTTGTATGGAGAGAGAAAAAAAATCCCCTTGTAGTTAAAAAAAAGTTGTAGGTTGCCATTAATCAAAGAAGAAAAAAAAAGATGCCTCTATTTTATTTGGTAAAATGTATCCACCAATCATAAATTGGTGGCTAGGGATGGGCATTGTATATGTTAAAATTTGATGGATTAATTATTTTGTAGGCCAATGGATCGTTACATTACGAAAAAAAAAGAGAGAGAGAGAGAAGAAGAAAATTCTTCCCATGTTTTCTTCGCATTAATTTTAATCATTGATAAAAATTCTAAATTTATTTTAATAATTAGAGATATTTTAAGTAAGTATGTATTAATTTTTTAATTATCCTCCAAACCAAAAGCATGCTCTTCAAGAAAGTTTCTCTGTGCTTAGTGGAGAAAAGTCAATTGACATATTACATTTAAAAATCTCCAATTATATATATCAAGCATGCATTAGGAGGAAGACAGAAATACAGCATGGGTGGGGCAAGAACGGCATGAAAATCTCAAATCGAACAATTTTTTTTTTTTTAAAGATCAAACAAGTTGATGCACGGGGACAAAATCAAGGCTTGTACATCCTTGTGAAGTTAATGGTGGTGACCCCCCAGCTTACGCACATATTTAGTGTTAATTACGACATGAACCCCGCCCACAAGTTGGCTAATTAATTGTGTATATATTGTTTGCTTTTGTCCAAAGTAACTTGCACAGTTTGCTGCTATATATCTATCCATGATCTATGAATTTTAACTATTTCAGGATGAAGCAGTTCTTCTAAGTTATCTCTCAACTGCTCCAAACTAAAAACAAAGAATCATTCGGCCACACCAAATTATTTTAATATACTTTTAAGACTTCTACTTCATAATGGTTACCGATTTTTTATTAACCTTGAAAGCTATTTTCCACCACACTGCTATCTGTTGCACAAACTCAACTTTAATAATATTATATTGCTAATTATAATTATAGATTTAAATATCTTATCGTTTATTACATATCATGTTCAAATCCGATAATATTCATGCGCCTTTGTATCAATATTTTAATTCGTCTCGCTTTTCTAATACGAAATTTTTACAAGATTTATTTTTTGTAGACAATTACAATATTGCACCTGGTGTTTAATTAATATTGATGATAAAATACATTTTTTTATGTCTAATAAAATATTTTGAATGATTCGTGCATTCCAGTGTACAATGGAATGCCCATTCAAATATTCCATTTGTAATTTTAAAATTTGATTGAACTCGGTTCGACCTAGTTGACTGGTACGGTAACTGCTGTAATATTTGAAACTATGATTAGAACGATTAAATATTTACAATTTAACAACAATAAATTACAATATAGAGTATAGTGCCAAGCATGGGAAAGAAATTGTCAACGGTTAAATAAGTAGATAATCAGAAAAATCCTAAGGTAAAATGATCATATGTCAGGGAAGGTAGTACTTACCGAATTGATATTATTGCCCAAGATGGATTGATTAAGCCTTGTAGGGACTTAGATTGATTGAGATTTACTTGAATTGCTTTATCCTTATACGCTCAACGAGGAAGACCTGCATGCATGAAAGGCATACAACTGAACATGTGAATCACAAAAGGGTTAAGCTCATTAATGTATGTCCACAAAAAACGTCCTTTCATTTCTGAATCATATGATGTTATTAATCAAAATTAGGGGGTTTTTTAATCTTATGATAATTGACCGAATGGGCTTGGTGGGCTATTTCACCCGTTTTTTGTATAAATCGTAAGGCTCAAACTTGGGCACTACATTCCACTTGAAACCTCTTTACAAGTTTGGCTCATCTATTTGCAGGTTTCCATTGAGGCCCATTGGGCTTTTTGTTTCTTATACTTATAAAGCCCATTTATAAGTGGCTCATCTGTATGCTAGGATTCCATTGAGGCCCATTGGTCTTTGTTTCTTAAACTGATGAAGCCCATTTACTGATAAATCCCATTTATAAGTTTGACTCATCTATATGCAGGTTTCCATTGAGACCCATTTGGCTTTGTTTCTCATAGTGATGAAGCCCATTTAATGAAAGCCCATTTATAAGTGGCTCATATATATGAAGGTATCCATTGAGGCCGATTGGGCTTGTTTCTTATACATAAAGCCCATTTTCGGAAGCCCATTTATAAGTGTTTCATCTATATGAAGGTTTCCATTGACGCCCATTGAGCTTTGTTTCTTATATGATAAAGCCCATTTACCATATCATCTACTGTGGATGTTTTAGATTAGACAGCATGGGACCAACACGGTGCATTTAATATCATCGCCAATTGTAATCAACAGTCGTAATTTAATATTAAAACCTCGTCTCCCTGACATCCCTACCGTCCACGTTAGTGTCTTTAGCGCGCATCAATCATAATTTACTAAAAATAAAAACTATGTTTTTGGTAAAGCTAAATCATTTCGATTTATTATCACTACAGTACGACCTTTTGAATATTGTGAGAGGTGGACGAAAAAGAAGGCGAGTAAATTTTTCTTAAATCATTCAGAAACCGAGAGCAAAAAATATGTGGGGTTGAAAATATTTGGAAAACGATATAAGAATATATATATATATATATATACACATAAAAGGAATTTAGCCAGGGTGATATTCAAAGGTGCAATTAAATACTACATAATAACTCTATCCAATCTTTAGAGTGGATGATCGATGTCCTGTATGCTCACGGCGACAATTGAAATAAATATTGATTAATGTTTTTTATAAAAAAAAAGAAACCTTCAAGTAATATAATTATGATTTTGCAAATTTTCATTATGTATTCATTCATTTCTCGTGTTTTATTTGATAGTAATGACTGGTTTTTATCATCTCATTTAAAAATCTGCAAACTATTTATGAAGCAAGAGAAAAAAAGGAGGTATGGACATGCATATATCGCATAATTTTTCATGATCGACGTTTAATCTCGTCCAATAATCATTAAAAATAATAAAGTTTTCCATAATCACAAGATTTAATGTTAAACCACCAAATTGTTTTATTTCGTCAGAAACATCATTAAATGCCATACCCTTCAAAATATGAGGCCAATTTCGTCCACTTAACTACCCCATATACATTTTCCGCCCCAAATCTCGCCGACCTTTACCGCCGCCGCCGCCATCGGTCACCCCCACCGGCGTCGGCCAAAAAGCATTTCCCCTCCCATTCGACCTCCGTCCACCCGCGATCATGGCATCGGACGGATTCGCCGACAAGAACGCCGTCTTTCGCAAACTCAAGTCGAAGCCCGAAAACAAGGTTTTTGAATTCATCCCCGATTTCCGATTTCGCATTGCTACGCATTGTTGTTGTTGTTGTTGCTGTTGTTGTTGTTATTTTCTTGGATCTGGATTGTTTGTTGCCAGATCTGGCGTGGGGTTTGCTGGATCTGATTTGGGTGTTGTTGGTGGGATTTATGGATTTATTGTGTTTTCTTTGTTTGGTGTGTAGATGTGCTTCGATTGCAATGCAAAGAATCCGACTTGGGCGTCGGTGACATACGGCATTTTCCTCTGCATTGACTGCTCCGCCGTGCATAGGAGCCTCGGTGTTCATGTCAGCTTCGTCAGGTGTCTACCGCGTTCTCCCTTGCCATGTTGAAAGATTGCATCTTTTTCGGCTGTTTATTGCCTTTTCTTCAGCTCATTGTTGTATAGATTGTATCTCTCTGATTTGTTTTGTGTGCTATGGAAATGGCATTTTTTTTTCTCATACTGGTTATGTTTCTGCAATTGATATGTAGACTGGAAAGTGATTATGTTTGCTTATGTTTTGATTGTCATGGGTTGAGAAATAGTGTTAGAAGCAGCTGCTTGTTGTTTATTGTAATTTCTACCTCTCTTGTATGAAAACAAACAAGCTTTTTGATGCGTGCGATCGAATGACATTTTTTAATCCGTGTTAGGAATGTGATTGTGTTTACTTATGCTTTGTTCGGTGAGTCTGCTTCCCTGGTGGTCATGAATTAGGAAAGTGTTTGAAACAGTTGGATTGTGTTTCAGTGCCTATAATGGTTGTAATGCTTGGTGTTCTATATAACCTGAATATAGGAGGGGGTTGGTGTTATGAATGATGTCTAGCCATCAAAACTTTGCGGCTTTTTTGTCTCTTATGTCCCTTTTGGGCTAAAATGGGCATGGAGGAGTATTCTTTTTGAGCTTTTAAAAATTTCAAATTTTCAGATCTACAAATTTAGACTCATGGAGTCCAGAGCAGCTGAAAATGATGAGTTTTGGGGGGAACAACCGAGCACAAGTTTTCTTTAAGCAACATGGGTGGACTGAAGGTGGTCAAATTGAGGCAAAATACACGTCAAGAGCTGCTGACTTGTACAGACAGCTACTTTCAAAAGAAGTTGCTAAAAGCACAGCTGATGACTTACCCTCATCACCTGTTGCATCACAGTCTAAAAGTAATGACAATGGACGAATCGACATTAACTCTTCTGTGGTGATTCCTTCACAAGAAAAGTTGGAGGTGAAGTGCAAAGTTCCTGAAGTTGCTAATCATTCTACAAAACCTTCTACCACTATCACTGCTAGTAACGTCAGAAAGCCTATCGTTGCAAGGAAAACAGGAAGCAAAACTGTTGGTCTTGGTGCTCGAAAACTTGCAACTAAGGTACTTGAACTTCATTCTTGTCTCCTTTAGTAATACCAAATTCCAGAATATGTAAGCAAGGATCATTTGCTATGAATTGCAATCTGTTTGTATAGGCAAATGAAAATATATATGATCAGAAACCTGAAGAACCAGCCCCTGCTATAACTTTCCAGCCTAATACCTCTCAATCGGCTGGAGCTTCTTTCTCTTCTCGCTTTGAATATGTGGAAAATGATCAGTCTACTGAATCTATGTCCGGTAGCATGCAAGTGCTCAACCATGTTTTGCCCCCAAAATCATCAAATTTTTTTGCTGATTTTGGAATGGATAATGGAATCCAGAAGAAAGGGAGCTCTAATTCCTCTAAAGTGCAGGTACATAATAGAATGCTTCGTGGACACTGAGACATGTACAGCCATGGGTGTAGATTTTTAATATTGTAATTTTTTTTAGTCCAAGTAAGTCTTATGAGATGCGAAAGAGACAAATGAGCCATGAAAATCATCAAATAAATGATTCATGAATTTGAAGTTTTAAACCACTTGCTACCTTTATAAGTTTGCACCTATGGTTAAGTAATGAATTATTCTAATGATCCTCATATTGTAGGTGGCATTCATATTGTACGATGAACCAAGCATATTTGGATTGATTTTCTTTTGTTAATATGGTAGAGTTTCCAAGCTGTTTTTATACTCTGGACTTTGTTCATTAAATTATCTCAGTCCCAAATAATATGGATCTGGTGGATGAAAAAGAAGGTTTTTTTTTAACGATGCAAAAACATTTTTTACTAAGAAGCACAGAATGTGGTATGTGGTTAATTGTAAGCATCTTAAATTCCAAACAGTTGGTAGTACAGAGGCTTATTGGGGTTTAGACTTTAGACAATGTCAGGATAGCTCGTATCAATTGCTGAAGTAATGGATGTAGATAAATTCTTTTTTCATCATTTTTGGGCATTTCTATGTGATTTGTTTCCTATGAAGAGGGGGATTCTCTTGGTAGAAAAAAAGCATTCATTTAGCGTAGTACATTTTGATAACTCTCAAGACAAGGCCAGGCATCTTTCTTTTACTTTATGTCTGGCGAGGCATGATAGATTCTCTTGGCTCTCTGATCAATGTCATGCATTAAGCAATTGCTGCAAACTGTCTATTTGGACATTTGAATAGATTTTATTGCATACCAGAGATAAACATTGCTCGAAATTAGGCATTAAAATAAACATTTTAGTCTTGGCATTAAGTTAAGCTTTTTGACTTTCACCAGTGCTATTGGCTTTATTGCCTCGTGGCTCTTCTGCAATAACACTGGGGACCCTGTAAGCTATTGAACTTATTTTGGAGTTCACAGGTTCAGGAAAGTAATGAAGCTAGACAAAAATTTTCGAATGCGAAGTCAATTTCTTCAGCACAGTTCTTTGGTGATCAAAGCAAAGCTGCTGATGGAGAGACTCAAGCAACCCTTAAAAAATTCACGGTTTGTAGGGCTTATTGATACACTTTTATGCTACCCATTCTAGGTTAAAACTTTAGCAAGATCAGTTGGACATATCTTATTCTAATTTTTCTTTTTGTGGATGATCTCATTACAAATATCCAGAATTCAACAGCCATATCTAGTGCTGATCTGTTTGGCAATGGAGTGGACGATCCTCGGCTTGATATGAGCGCTTCTGATCTAATTAACCGGATATCATTTCAGGTACACATCTTCCGGAATATCATCATTGAAAATTTTTCAGTGTACTTAGCAACCCAGTGCTGGTGACTAATGGCTGAGGTTAATGTTTGCATAGATCGCGTTTGTCTTGTTTGCAAGTTTTGTTTGTGTGGACCTAACTTAATTAAAGAGTAAAGGGCTAGCGGAAGAGGAAGGACAAATAGGTGGGTCGGGGGTGTGGGGGGACGGGGGGAGGTTTGATGGAGGATGGCTGTTAGTGTTATTATTTGTTGTTGTTGTTGTTGTTATTACTATTATTATTATATTTATATTTGTATTTATATTTATTATTTATTATTTATTATTTATTGAATAAACTTTGAGTATAGTTTTTTCATTCTCTCTTTTAAATATGCTTTTAATGTTTTATGTTTTTAAATGATAAGTATTTAGCATTTTATATTGATGTTATAATGATTTAATTTAATTGATTATTAATTTGTATTTAATTATTATTATAAAATATTAAAAATAATTTGTTAATTAGAATTAATTGGTTAGTGATTTAAATTGATTATTAAATTAGTATGATTGATTGGATTATTATTTATTATTGAGATCGTAATATGAGCTGTTGAACAATTATTTATTATGCTATTAATAATCTAATGATATTTTATTATATTTATAATATGCAGGTTTTAATTAATAATCTCATGAATAATTTTTGAGTTATGAAGTATGATGACTCATGATATATTTGACTAATGTGTATTTATGTGTGTAATATTATTGAAATGGTTTTGTCTATATGTACTAAATATTATAATCCTATGTTACCTATAACAATCAATTTCCAAATATCTTTGATATTCCTCCAACATTTCTCCGAAATGTCTCATGAGGAATAGCCGACACAATGCCGATTTTTGAGACGGGAAACTTTGCTTATATCCCTTGTTTTTACAAAATAATCACTTATACTCTTACTTTTAAAAAATGACCACTTACACCCCTAAGTTCCAATACCGTTAATAAGTGTTTAAATATTTAATGATGTGGTTGAAGTTGGACCATGTTTTAACTTGGTGATGTGACAAACTCAGACAAGTTAAAATATTTTAGCACTATTTTCTTAATTTATTATTCTATTGATTATATATAAATATATAAACTCTAACACTAATGTTAATAAGTGGTTAAATATTGATGATTTGACAAAAAAAATAAGTTGTACAACATTTTAACTTGGTGATGTGGCAAACTTGGACATGTCATCAAGGAAAAATATACTTTATCATTTTCCTAAAAATAAAAATCATGTGTCGGGATTTGCCATGTCATCAAATTAAAATTTGATTTAACTTTGAGCACATTATCAATATCTAACCATTTATTAATAATATTTATATTTTATTAATACATTAATAGATTAGGAAATTGATAATGAAATATATATTTTTGATGACATGTTTGAGTTTTCCACATTATCGAATTAAAATGTGGTCTTACTTTAGCCAAATCATCGATATTTAACAACTTGTTGATGGTGTTAGAATCCAAGGGATGTAAGTGATGATTTTTTAACGGTAGGGGATGCAAGTGATAGTTTTTTAAAACTAGGGGTGCAAGTGATGCTTTGCCTAAAGCAGGTGTGTGAGTGATTTTTACTCGTAATTAAATGCACAAAATACTACTACATACTAGGTAAGTGAATATGTGTGCATGTGGAAATTTGTAATTATGAAGTGTGAATTAACGGTATTAGAACGTGTCGTGGAGGCTAGATGCTGGTCTTAATGTGAGAAACAGAAGTGCACTGAAGCTTGACGTGTGTATTTGGTTTTACGCCTTGTACTTGTAGTCTAGAAGCTCAGGGTGTGTTTGGTTAGCTAGAAAGAAATAGATAAGTATCAAACTTTGCAGTTCTTTCCAAGTTGGCCCACAAGAAAAATATACACAAAAAATATATTTTGTTCAAAGCAAGAGAAAAAAGAAAGAAATTAACTTTTAATTCATGTTTCTTTTCTCCTCTTGCTATGCTTACATTTGAAAGAAAAATTTAAATGTCAATACCATTATTTCTTTTCCATTTTTAAAATGAAGTCCTAGCTGAACAGAGTCATACAGACCAAAAATGTATCTACTTGATATTTTAAGGTTAGTTTCTTTAATGTAATGTCCCTTGAATCTTGTTTGATGTTCATATTTTTAAAACGAAATTTTCAGGCATCTCAGGATATCTCCTCCCTGAAAAACATGGCTGGAGAGACCGGAAAAAAACTATCATCCTTTGCATCCAATTTGATGAACGATCTCCAGGATAGAATTCTATGAGAATCTGCCTTCAGCAAAGTGTAAAACTTGCAATGGCAAACATCATCTGCTGTAAACCATTTTGAAGATAATAATTTTATGCATTTTTATATCCTATTATATTTTGTATTCTTTTGATAGGCATGTTTGGTCATGAATGTTGTATAGTCGTTTTTCTGCTATAATGTATCTCATAGCAGTGAGTTCAACCTTCAATGTATGCTAATGTGTTGTAACTGCAAGATTCTGCCAAGTCTATCGAATTAGAATCACTTCTGACTAACGATGAAATACGTGCTAAATACAACCGACAACTTTCGGGACTAAGAAGGCATTCAAGTGAGGTGCGTACCGAGTAAGGGCAAGTTTCTAACTTGTCACCGTCAATAAATCAATTGATCCAAATTGCCGTTGCTCGAGATATTTTCTCAGTACTGCGCTCTGCATTATTTGCTCCCTAGTCTTCGGCTGATGTGCACGTACCAGAGCAGGTGACTTCCACCAGCACCATAAAATTACCACAATTAATGGTGTTAAACGATAAAATTACAACAATTAGGTGTGTTAAACGAGTGAGTGAGTCGAGTCTGACTTGTGTTTGATTTTGACTCGAATAATTTGAAGTTCGTTTGAACCTGATTCGAGATCAAACATACATAATCCAGATCGACTCGTATATTTTATACATGTTTAAGTTCGAATAACTTAAACTGTTTAATTTTTTCGAACAAGCTGAGCTCGATTTGTGCTCGAATAAACTTAAACTGTTTAATTTTTTCGAACTCGAACCCAACTCGTTTGTGAACTCAAAACTGACTCGATCAATTAAAAGTCATAACTCAATTAAAAACATACAATTGACATAATTTAAACTTATAACTTTGATCAAAGGTCAAATACTTATACCTACAATTTTAACCGTCTCACTTCTTTACAAGTGTATTATAGATATATAAATATAATTAAAATAATTAAAATTATTAATATATATATATAATATAAAAAATATATTATATTATCTTATCTAGTCGAGTACGAATCAAATTCAAATAATAACCTAACCAAACACCAACTTTCTCAAGCTCGATTCATAAGATTTGAATTCGAGTCAAATTCAAGTTCGAATATTTAAATATCGAATTTCGAGTCGAGCCGAACAGAACCAAACTCCAAATGCTCACGAAGTGACTTGCTTAATTAACCGCCCTAACCACAATGATAAGAACACAAAATGCATGTTTTTTTCCTTTAAAAAAAAGTACAATTGAACGCAAACAATGAATAGTTTTGTAATCAGACAGGGAAATTTGACTTTATTTACAAGTTACAACCACATTGTTACCACGTATATTTTCACGTTTCCAAAATTAGACGTCATACGGCCCCTGATTCATCATCACGTTCTACCTCCGTGTGCAGATTTCCATTGGGAAAGATGAAGCAATGAGCACAGCGAAAAATATTGGCTAGTTCAAATATTTTGGACTGGGATGTTGTGCTGGAGGGTAGAACAGATTCTGGAAGGCGGGGTACACATTCAGCACTGAATTCCTTCTTGTTGAATGTTGGTGCATAAAGTCCCAGGACAGATTTGCAGAATATGAATCTACAGGCAAGTGCGAAATATATATATAAACCACAAAAATCAACATCAAATTTTGTCGCTGAAAATTTATCGATCCACTCTTTTTTGAAGATAAAGGGCATCCATTCATATTATAAAGTGGCAGGCTGGCAGAATATATTCTTAATTTCATTACTCACAATCTAGAAAATATCCACAATACATAAAAAAATATTAAAGACGCTATACCTGAGAAGAAGTCGCCTAAGGAAAGGATCATGTATGATTTGCGCCCAAACTGGATTTAATGAGTCTGACGTTGCAAGTATTGATGCCCACTCGGTAAATGCAAGAGAAAGCAACTGCTCTGCTTTGTTGTAGATCTCCTGAATTTAAGAACAAAAAGAATAAAGTAGGTTAAAAAATCATACAAAAGAAGGTAGAAAAAGCAAAGCATATTTAATAAATATTGACTCATCCTCATACAACAGACACAAGCAACACAAAAGGGGATTGAGAGTGCTACTGTTTCAATTTCTGAACCAGACAAGCCAAGTAGTAGGCAAAACGCCTGCAAAGGAGCTGTCAGAAACATGGTGAACTGGCTTCCATTAGGGTGGAGAGGCCCATGCCCAGAAGTGTATGCGGGGCTTGGAGAACATGGAGAAAGAAGCATTGCTATTTTTTCTCCTATTTCTGACCTGCTGACAGCCTGCAAATATAACATTTACTGACCATCAAATTGCAATAGCAAAATACAACACACTGAGATTTTCAAAATTCCAAACCCAATGAATTAGAACATGCAACTTCATAATCAACTTGATGAACTAAAATATGCACATGAAATGAGTTAATCATCAATATCGCACAAATGCAATACCCAATTCCAGCCATCTGGTGTTATCTATGTCTATGACCAAATGCTTGACTAATCTTAGCGCTGTATATCTTTTTCTCCTATTACTAATGCACCACCAATACTCTAAAATTGATCAGAAGGCAAAATAATGCTAAGACTTAAAGTAGCATTCTTACATCCAAACAGTATCAACAATCACATTTGTCTGAGTCATTCATGCACTTGAATAGTAATAGAATAATCCCTTCATCAAGTTATCTAAAATATAAGTTCGACAAATGTGCAGAAGGATAAAAGAGAAAAACTTGAGTTTGCAACATGCCATAAATGATCCGCTGCTCTCACTGTCAACAATCAGAAAAAGTGGTCTTCTTGTAAATGGCATCAAGTCACAAGGGTAAAGGCAATTTACACCTGAAAAACAGCTAAGCTTCATGTAATAACTTAAAAACATGTATTAAAGGGAATAAATAATAACACATCATTTAAAAGTATTAGCTCGATAAAAAGGTTTCATGGGAGCCATAAACAGACAATGGCCAAAATCAAAAAGTGACACCCACCTACTCAACAAACAAGAATTGCAATAAATCTCCCTACTCATTCCTAGGAAATACTTCAGAATGAAAATTGTACCTCTGTTTCCATGCGAACAAAGCCAAATACAACCACCATTATTGCTTTGAGAAGAGGGAGGATTAGCACCATCATGAATGCCGATTGGAGATGAAGATGGAACATCCAATTCAATGTTAACAGACAGAAGATCTTCCACAACGTGATCAACACTATCACTTATTGAAGCTCCAGATTCTGATGAATGCTGAGGAAGACCAGATTTTCCTAGAATTGTAACGACATGAAAACCTAAGGCTGTAAAATCACTACACACACATAATGGATGAGAAAGCAAATTTCATATACTATTATTTTGAACCTGAGGCTGAAAGGTATATCAACAGAATACCATCAGGACGCAGCTCTTCACACAATGAAGCAAGAACCTGCAAGAAAATAACTATAAGATGGAATAATGTATGCAACAAGTTTGTTTACACATAAACTTTAATTGTTTATCTATCCTAATAAGTGGTGATGCATCCCTAAGGCAGCTGGTGGGTAGACACTGTCTACCCCAGTAAGTGAGAAGTCATGGCTTAATCAAAGTCTTGCGAGGCAAATATCTTCAACCAGATTTCCTACAAACAATCTATAAAACTAAAAGATTGATAGAAACTATAGCAAAGAGCAAATTAGAGAAGAAAAAAGGGGTAACAATCAAATAAGGCTAAGAGTGTAAAGGTAAAAAATAGGAGGATGCGCTTCATCATTAGGTCAAGTAATGACTGCAACTAACTTTTGCTATAGGTCATAATTAAAATTTTCAAGCTTGCACAATTTAAAAAAAACATTGAGTAAATTAATTTGCAAAATTGGATCATTTTTTAAAATGTGAATGATGACGACAAAAGAGAAATAAAATTTGACAAGAAATATTGGGTACAATGGCAATAATAAGCAAAACATAATGTGGCAAAAGTTCAATAAAAAAATAAAAAAACTACCTTCCTATGAAATTTGAGATAATAAAACAGTATTTACAAAATTATAATACTGATCAATACCGATAATACTAACCGCTAGAAAATGTGTAGCAACAGGTCGATACATGACAGCTTTTCGTGGGTTTGGTGGTAAACTCGGGTCAGTCATTGCAGGGAGTTGAGGAATCCGACCAGCCATCTCTACAGTAGAGCCACTGTTTGTAATGATGCCATTGACTTGCGATTCTTTTGCTTGATAAAAAGAGCCACTCGGTTCCCATTCAAGGCACTGATGCATTCTAAATGTGTCTAGTGTGAGCTCTGCGAACTTTATCTGGCCCAAAAAAATGAAAAGATGACAATATGAATGTAGAAGTTTATAAATTTAGTGAGAATACCTCCCTAGGAGCGGAAAAAAACTCAAAGATAGGCATCTCTGTTGTCACCTCATTATGGTGATAACTGCACAAAATTGCCTCCCGCAACTTCAATCTTCTCGGATAAGAAAAATGTTTTATGCAATCTGGATCTGGATCGAGAGAAATAATGTACCGCAAAGGCCTTCTGTTCATAAATGCTGTATCAGCTTTCAAAAATTTGAGAATATCTAGAAGCAATTTCTTCCAATCTTTAAAATTTGCCTCCTACATCACAGAAATGCAATAATCAATGATCTTAATTCCACCAAACCATGGCACATTTACAATAAACATCCAATACACAAACAGAACAAGTAAAAGTCGTATGATCCAGATGAATTGTAACATTTATCATTTTAACAGAGCACCTTTGAACAATACAATAACGCCCATACAGTAGATCACAAAAATGCAGGACAAGTGTTACACAAATTTGGCAGAAACCAAATTTTCTTTTCCCTTCCAATTTTTTTCCTTTCTAAAACAAAATCCTCTGCAGAAACCAAATTCCAACTCCCACAAGTTTATTTTTAATTAAAAGAACATTGTTTGGTGGATCCTTTGGTTGTTTCACCTCCTCTTGCTCTTTCCTTCTCATCCTCTGATTCTGATTTCTTTTTCCTTCTACATTCCTTCTTATCTATCACGCTGTTCCTTAACATAAAACCCACTTTTGGATCACCATATGAACATCAATCAAGTTTTTCAATTTCAGCAATGTAGCATAAATTTTTTTTCCTACAGCTGCTTATCCTCCTCTTGTATTCTCTTCTGAATCACTGATTCTCATTTCTTTTCATTTCTCCTCATTTTTTCTCTTTTCTACCGCAAAATCCTCTCTCCAAGAACCTCATCCCAACTTTTCTCCCATGAAAAATGGCTACACTAACACATTCAAATAAGCCTACTTCCAAATCACCATATAAACATCAACCAAGTCTTACAATTTCCAGCAACGTAGCATAGAAAATCACTTACAATTTCAAAATTTATCAGTTGAGTTAATAAATAAAACTTCCATTAGGCTTGACACCATCACAAGTTGATTACTAATTAAAAAAGTATTGTTTGGTGATTTGATATATCCTAGATAGCAGAAACAAAGCTATTACTTAACTCTCTAGGAAATGGGTAATGGAGGAAGAACGACCAAGGCTAGCTAGGTCATGACCTTGATTAGTTTATTGACGTGAAAAATTAATAGAGAAGACTTGTGATTGTGATCAATTGTGACATAAACAAAATGGTTGCTTTAAAGTTTAAGGATAGGCATGACGTCATGAATTAGGATGAAACTTGAAATCGTTGTTAGTTGTGGTAAAACAGAGGAACCCCTAAATCTGATTCCTCTCCCCCCCTTCTCCTAAATTCCTTTTTTTCTACCACATCATTCCCCAATACAAATCCTCTGCAAAAGCCTACTTTTTTAACCCCACTCCCCCACCTCCC
>JAVDBV010015824.1:2008-18707 GCA_032619315.1 Piper longum
ACCCCCCCCCCCCCCCCCCACCTCGAAAAAGATCAGTTTTTTGATGCATCTTTCTGTCAAGAACTTGCTGCGAATTTTGAGTTTTTTGTGTGTTTTTTTCTGGGTTTTGTGTGGGTTGATGGGGTGGTGTTTGTTTGGTTGCAGAGATGGTGTCTTTGAATCTGCAGAAGCGGCTTGCGGCCAGTGTGCTCAAATGTGGGAGGGGAAAAGTGTGGCTTGATCCCAATGAAGCCAGTGAAATCTGTGTGTTGTATTACTTCAGATTGGATTTATTTATTTATTTTATTTTTTGCTTTCATTAGAATTTATGTTTTCTGTTATTGATGAGTGAACTGATCTTGAGGGGAATATGGGTATTCAGTTCATATTGGGTACATAAGAAAGCCAAATGTTATGTAGGTATTGAGTATTGAAAGCTGGAGCTGAGTGGAAGGGCTATATGTATGGCAATCCCAAGCTATGTTGTCAATGGTTGTGCTTTCTGTGCTGTGATGCACATGAGGAGGAAATAGCTAGCCTGTCGGGAAATGATGTGTTTGGTATTCCTAGAAAATCCCCTGTGTCTTATCGCGTAATTATAATGACAACGTCATCAAACAAGGTCTTATTGACACTTGAATCATAGGCAAAATTGCTCCCTGAATTATATTTATAATCAGCCATCATCATCTTAAAAGAGCACGACATGCATGTTTAAGTCTCCAGAAATTTTAAGAGAGATCTCAAAATCCTAGATTTTAAGTTGCGTGAGCAAATAGTTTGATCTTTCTGTTGTATGGAGTAAAGTCTCCCGACAGCTTTAGAAAAGACACTTAATTGATAAGTGCTTCAATGATTTATTTTCTTAGATTTTTGCTATCTTGTAGCCTTGTTTATTTTTTGCAAATTAATCTTTTGATTGATGGATTTGTTTTTCATTGTGATTGTGTTAATTGTTCATTGGTTTGTGTTTTAAAATCAAAATTTCTGGTTGCTCATACCATGATGTTATTACTGTTGATTGTGCGTATATGCAGAATATTCTTTGCTTATATTTCGTTGTATGATTATCAGGGCAGAACATTAGGAAGCTAGTCAAAGATGGGTTTATCATCAAGAAGCCCATGAACATCCACTCTCGTTCACAAGCTCGAAGGGCTTTAGAAGCAAATAGGAAAGGGCGCCATTCTGGTTATGGTAAGCGCAAGGGTACAAGGGAAGCCCGTCTTCCAACTAAAGTGCTCTGGCTGAGGAGAATGAGGGTACTCAGGCGTCTACTTTGCAAGTATCGAGAGTCAATAAAGATCGACAAGCATATGTACCATGATATGTACATGAAGGTGAAGGGTAATGTTTTCAAGAACAAGCGTGTACTCATGGAGAGCATTCATAAATCGAAAGCTGAAAAAGCAAGAGAGAGGACCCTTTCTGATCAATTTGAGGCTAAGAGAGCTAAAAGCAAGGCCAGCAGAGAGCGAAAAATAGCCAGAAGGGAAGAACGACTTGCGAAGGTCATTTTTTTTTTCTTTTTTGTATTCGTGGTTTTGTATGCTTTGTTTGAAGTATTATTTGGTCACATATTCTTGTTATTTCGATAGGGACCTGACTGAGAAAGCTACTGCTGAGCAGCGCTGAGCATTTATGGTATTTATTTTGCTGTTTTTCTCCTTGTGAACAATGCACAGCCTTTTTTCTTTCTGATCTTTATTTATGTAATTTAAGAAGGCAACTCATAGCCCGTCTGTTTTGTTCACATGGGAAAGCAAGAAGGGGACTCATAAAGCCTTAATTGTATTTTGTTGCATTAGTTTTGTTTCCACCAAATTACTTTTTGGCCTAGGAAAGGATAAAAGATTGTGTAATTTGATTTCATTGGAATTGAAAGTTAAGTTGCATTTTGTTCCTTTAGTTTGTGTCTATGTACAAGACTTGTTGGGTCCATGCATTGCATAGCCTTTTGTTCCTTTACTTTTTGTCTATGTACAAGACTTGTTGGGTCCATGCATTGCATAGCCTTCTTATGACGACTTCCTTTACAATTTTTTTTTTGAAAGAAATGCTTATTTTCATTGTTTTGGAAAAATATTTGTTATTTACAAATAATCCATCAGGCTCTATGCTTTAGGCTGCTTAGTAATAATGGTTAAAACCTGACATTAATTCCCAATGGTAATCCTAGGGGAAGAGTATTTGGTATTTTTGTTGGCCCACAATCGTGTTCAAATTTTTTAATCTTATAAGCAGCTCCGGTAACGAGAATAAACCGTGCATTCTAATTGTTAACGTTGGATTTTATTGCAATGTTAATTGTAACAGCGATGAATATATATCATTAGTCAAAGGGAAATTATATGAGTGTAGACTGATATTGCGTGAAGAAGATCGATGTATACATACATAATAATGCATTTCTACTGTCATGGGGTTGGGGGATGAAATCCGAAAATTGAGCCCTAAATACCCACTTACGGCTAAACAAGTTTATCCATGTCTGCAAATAGCAATGGGAATAGTCACAGAAAAGGGTAGTTTTACCATGAAGACGCTAAAAATACCACTAGGACAACATCCTGCATTTACGACGTCATTTGTCGCAGAAGCCTTCATTTCCATATTGCTAAGAATTGCTTTAGCTTTAGTCGATACAATCCGAGAGGAAGAAGATTACTTACATACTCGTCTTGTCTGTTGTGCAACCAAGCCAAGAAATCTGTGACACGTTTCAATAACTATTACGACTTTTACCCGTCAACGATTCTAACTAATATGTAAAATTGTTTTTTTTTTGTCTGCTGATGCTCAAAAACAACCAAATATAAAAACCCAGAAACTTTTTCAGAGCCACCTCTTTGTCACAAGCATGCAACGGGCAAACGACTCTTCAATCTTTTTAATGATACGTTTGTAACATGCCAAATTTTACCAAATTATATATTAAATGGTTTAATGGGAATGGCAATCAAAATGCACATAATCTACAGCTAACTGGGCAAAGCTGTACAGGAAAACCATCATGGGTGCAGATATAAATCATTAACAGTGGGTGTTTTTTGGTTAAAAAAACACCACTATGGTCAAACCATGGCAGATAAGAATTCATGACATGCTTAAAAAGTAATATTCCATTGATTGACAAAAATCGGGGACGTGTTTGGGGAAAATTCTATACTCATCCGACAGCCTTGGTTACTTCATGTACAAGGGCCAAGGTAAAGAAAAAACTCACAATAAAAATTCTTAGTCCCCACTTTTTTTAAGCAGTAGTCACTCGTCCCTACTGTACATCACGTCCTATGATGAGGTGTAATCTGCATATAAATGGAAAAAAAACGACTATCAAACCGACATGTGGTTTTCTAGTTAAAATTGAGTATCAAGAAATGAACTTATGCAAGATTGCCTCACATGTACAGCGTGCAAAGCGATCTGCCAGCAAAAGATGTTGAACACCTGTGTCGAAGATAAACAAATTACCAGTATTTTTCTATTCATGCTAGCTGCCGTCGAGCTTTGATGGAGGTTCATCTTTTCCCTTAGTTAGCAAATCGTAGTTGATTGAAGCTAACTGAGATAGATTCTAAGCAAACACAAATATGTGATTAGATACAAAATAAAGGAATTACAAAAAACAAGCAACGTCAGATTGTAGGAATCTCAACACAAGTATGAATGAAATTGATTGATAGATAATTTCCGATGACAGTCACAAGCTTTCAACTCAAAACAATGAAACAGCAGAAGAAAAACTGGTTGAAGGTGATAAACAATTCACAAAAATGAGAAATGGGAGAAGGCGATCAAGTATGATCAGAGTGAGAAATTCTGTATAATGCAATTTTTTTGTCATTACATTGATTATGAATACTTAGCACCTGGCACAGGATTGGCACTGTCATAACACCCAACAGTTAGAGAAAAATATAGATAGCTATAAGCCAATGAAGTTCGCTACCAAAATGACAAACCAGAAGGTTGTTTATTATGCAGTAGGTTGATAGTAGCACCAAATTTGAAGCCAACGAATGATATTGATGGAAGCAATCAAATTTACAAGCCAAAATATGACAATCTCACATTGCTAATAAGTCTGTTGTATCTGAAAAATTTCAGCTTCAAATTTGATATTTGCATTATCAATACAGGGTTGTGAAGCTGCTTAAAAACTGTCTAATGACTGAATGAAAGAAAACTGATATAATCTTCTTTTAATATACCACCAGAAACCCAAAAAGGCATTGGGGACATGGATCCTAAACTTAATTGGATCCTACACTTTAGGATCCATGTGATTACAAACAGCGAAGTTTTGATAGGCAGATGTCCTGCCTGACGCCACCCTCCATTGTCCGGGCATGGGGCAATGCACGAGCATTGGTGTGAGTTCAAGAGAATGACATAATGTTGCTGTCAAATAAAATTTGACAAAAAGGGCACATACCTTGAACGAAAAATTACTGAAGGAATAATTTACGGAAGAGTATGAATCAAACTCGGCCAAACCTCCACATTCATCTACCTGTCAAATACATCAACATTAAGAAGTCAGTCATAAGAATATAAGACAACAAATTTCACAAAAATGTATAGATAAAGTCAAGCATCTTACCTATGGGAGTAATATGTATCATTTGTGTACTTGGGAAATAGTTCCTAATTTTTTATTTAAATCAATTACTTATGTTTGAGGGGATCTATCAGAAATTAGAACTTCCTAGAACCCATTCATATGTTTTAATCATTGTTATTGGAGTGTTATATGCTTACCCTTTCTCAATGGAATATAACCCAGTGTTATCCTCACTAGCTAGCTTGTTTTTTGTTGCGTTATTCTCTCCCTAATTTTAGTCCAATTATTTCTAGACATCTGATTTCTTTCCCCTGAATTGCTCTTCTAATTTCCCCAGAGTTAATTATCATCAACTTAGGGAAGAGAATCTTTAATATTAATCTGAAGGAATAAACCAGTAAAAAAATGTTTAATCACCAAAGAAAATATAAAATAAGACCAAAAACCAAAACTTTGATAGTTACAAATATATACCTCCACGTTTACTCAAAGAAACAATAGTATAAAAGCAGGTATCTGCCCTGCTAAGTCTTAGTTACTTGTGAAACCAGATTAGGTTTATTTTGGTAAGATAAGATAACACTACAGCAATTCGAATGCAATCATCAGCTGACAGTGTCAATATCATTAAGTAGATTATGAAGATCAAAAAGGGGGGGGGCAACGCTTTCATCTCCTTGCATTGCATTCCATTTAGATGTGTCAGATGAACAAATGAACTAAAACCATACCCTAAGTATTTTTAATGCACACACATAATAAAGAGAACCCCAGCTAAAACAAATAAATACTCAAGATTAATCATCATACCAACTCATCTGGCCGGTTGCTAACACAACTGCTACTGTCGCTCATGCTATCCGCATCACTGGAATCTTCAAAATCACTGGCTGCATAAAAGTGCTCATCTGATGGATTCCATGAGTACCGACTTGTAAAATAGCTTGTATCATATGCATTGTCTGAAGCTGGAATGAAAGCCGCCTAACCAGATTAACAAACATAAATCAGCAGACTCATAAAGCAGCAATTGCTTCCCACTTCATGATTTATAAGCAAGCAACCTTTTGCCTTGCTAATGTGTCCCAGTTGATGCCTTTGAAAAAAGGGTGCTCTTTTACCTGGACACAACTTTATAAATAAGTACAAACGATACTGATTATATTTAATTGAAGACAATAAATTTTACCTCAGATGCATCATTTGCACCAAGTCTTTCACTAGGATCTTCCACCATTAATCTGGCATAAAACCCACAAAACAGAAGGTAATTGGTAAAAACTTATATGTTCATAACTAAGATAAAAAAAATGGCATCAATCATTACTTTCTTCCAATATTAAAAATCTGTTAAGATTCATTCTGAGTCAGAAATGTTCGAAGTACTTTTCACTAAGAGAAACATCCATTCAACGATTTTCCACCTGTTCAAACTGTTAAAATATTGTTTATTTCTCATTCATGATGACAACTACATGTTTATCACAGGCCAAAATATGCAGGCAATAACACAGCTCAAGTTCAATTGAAAATACACCAAAAAGCTAATGGGCAATTAAGGAAAAGTCAAATTTCAGATATTACTCATGTGAACCATCTGTGCACACTATTCATGTAACCGTTCCCATTAATATCAGACTTCTTTTGAAAACAGTAAGCTGACTATCCTACTGGTAAACCTGAAACTAGTACGTTGATTTTAATAAGATTCTTCTCCTACCGTTTCCTAGTTTTCTTTTGTAGAAAGTTATAAAGGTGAATGGCCACACGTTGCCAAGGCTGTACTTGGAATATAGAGAGAGATGAAGGTATGTTGGCTTCTTCATTTGTAGACACTGCAGATTTTCTTCGTTGTATAAGGTGGGCACAGCTTGCTTACCTCCCATCGCAAATCTTGCCGCACATACTTTTATCCAAACATTCCTGCAACATGGTACCAAATTGTATGCATGCGCACGGTTGCATGTGTTGATGCACACACTACGTGGTCATTTGAGGACGACTTTCCTTCCAGCTAAAATTTGTATTCTGGTAGGTCAATTTCGGTCATATTATAAACCTGCTATTTCATAGCTTTTTCTTTCTCATCACCTGCATGAACATGATATTTGGCTCACAACCCGAATGCGGCACCTTTTTATTGCCTTTTGCATGTGCATTCATCAAGCCACACACAAGGTCCAAGTTTTTTGGGCTTTCCCTCTATTTTTCGCTTGTCAGGCAAGAGATCAATGAAATTCGAACCAATCAGGGTGGAAGTATTTAAGACATATAATAATACTAAAAGTACAATTGTATATTAGGCAATTTTCTACAAATACTCTTTTATGAATGCACTTTATGATTTTTATTTTTCAATTTAAGGTTCTTAAACTTAGCCTATAACGAAGGATTCTCCTAGTAATATGGTTGGCTTCACCCAACAATAAAGAGATGTCTTATCCTGCTATCCTCAATGCCATTCGTCAAAGTTATTCCACTTAGTCTCCATTCTCATTATTGAATCATTCTATAATGTTCTCGGAATTACTTTTCAATACCAGAACTCAAACACAAATCGAGGAGAAAGCATGGCCTGACATAAATAATCTATGTTTCCAATAATAAGTTGCTGGGGTTTTTCTAATAAAACCAAATCCCCTTGATATTTGCTCGTTAGACAACCACGGTCAGGAATTTGCCGTATGAAGGGGTTTAGTTGCTTGACTAGTATAATTTCAAAAAGACCTTTTTTATGATTACGTAGAATATACTAGCCATTCAACTAGGAATAAAATTCCTTGCCGACCAACCAGCAAATATCAACTTCTCCATGGGGTCTTGTAAATTTTGTTTTCACTTAAATATGCTGCGATTTTTCTACCTCCAAAATGTTGGAGCCACCGCCAAGTATCTAAAAAATTTCAACAGCTTTATTCCCAAATGATCATTCACTTTCTCTTTGGCATCCTGATTCCATGAAGCTTTCATCTCTAAAGGAGATGCTGTCTCTACTAAAACACAGCAAGCATTGCTTGCAAGTTTATGAAGGTTCAAAGAGAAACAAAGATCAAGCATCTACAATGCAACTCATTTTCCATAGTTATCCTTGTCCAGAATTGTGGGACCCAAACATTTGGACATTGATCCAAGTTGCAGGGAGTGATACATTTTATTTGAAGGTCTACAATAATAAAACAATTGAACCCTCTTGAAAAAGATGAACACGCCAACTAAACCATGCAATGAAGTTGATAAAAACGTAAAAATTAGCTAAGTATTGACATTAACATGGCATAGAGATTGAGTCATGCAATCAACCCAAAAAAACATGCAAGTGCAAACTTTACCTGTCGATCAAATCATAGGCCTCGGGGCTCATTTCTTCAGGTACTCTAGGCCAAGGAATTTTGCGATTAAGAATATTATCGAAAATTGACTGCAAACAATAATGAACCACAAATCAAACTCAACCTGCAAAGACTGAATAAAAAGGTCGGCAAAAATTTTAAAATATACAAGACCAAACCTGTGGGTGCTCTGCATTAAAGGGCGGAATTCCAACTATAAGTTCAAAGAGGATAACTCCAACAGACCACCAATCAGCAGTTGCACCTGCCAAAAAACAGGCATGAAGTTGTCAAGAAGCTATACCTGACAGCTATAACATGATTAATATCACATGCATCCAAGTTTAGAATCCACATCCCCAGTGCCTTCTTCGGTATCAAGTGGAAGAAAAAGAAGAAGAAGCAAACAAAAACTGACCATGTCCTGTCCCCAAGAGAATCTCGGGAGCCAAATAGTCAGGTGTGCCAACAGCAGAGCGCATTCGTCGTCGCTCCCTTTGGTTTTGTTGCTCAAACACTGACAATGAAGGTTGATCCTCTTCAAGCATTGTGGTCCCACTAACAGCGGGACCAGATAAATCATCAGTACTGTTGATGAGACCAACCTTTGAAAGTCCAAAATCTGTCAACTGCATATGAAATTAGCACAATACCTTCTGTAGGCCAAGGATATAATATGTCAAGATAAAGTAAGCACTAAAATATAGGAGAAAAGATTATAACTTCTTTCAGTCATGCTCCACTAAAATATAGAAAAGGCATAAACTATGACAAGCTTATGGTGGATGACAGTTATTTTTTAAGATTCCCAACTTCCAACGTAATCATCATATTGTGAAGTCTCCTGAATAAGAGGGTAAGGTAAAAATGGCAACATTTTGATATTTCATCTCATTGTCCCCTCGTCATAAGGCTGTATCAAAAAGATTAGACATAAACTTTTAACTAAGTTATCACATGGATTTGTACCAAGATAATCTGATAAACTTATAAGCAACAAAGGACCCATAATCTGATGATAGCACTGGAGAGCCATGCCATATCAACAAAAAGGAAAAATATGTGAAACAAATTAAATTTGAAATCTCTGCAACAATAATCACTTCCAGTATCAAGCACTACTCCATGGCAAAAATTTGACAAAATTTGGCTAGCTCCCTTACAGAACCAGCTAATGTTTTATTTTTACTGATATCTCCTACAAATGATTGGCTAGCCTATAGCAGATGTTGGAAGGCCTATGAGAATTAACATCTCAGCTGGACCTATTCCTAACAGATGCAATAATTGAAGTAATTTCAATCATAAAAGCAAACCAATAGAGAGTAAAAGCTACAAACAAAAACCTTGATGTGACCATCATGAGCTATTAATAAATTATCTGGCTTCAAATCACGGTGGACAATGCGCATGGAATGCAAGTATTCCAGAGCAAGAACCTGCAAGTTGTGAAATATATTTATATAGGAATTCAGAAGACAATGAAATATTTAAATTAAAGAGTCCCTTGAACTCACAACTTCTGCAATGTATATCCGAGCAACCTCTTCATCCAAGCAACCCAAGTTTCTGAGCAATGAGTACAAATCTCCTCCATTTAAATACTCCATCACAAGATACAAATTCTCTTGGCATGTAAAGGAATAGAAAAAACGCACCTAAAACATGTTATATGACTTTTTAGAGGTAGAAGCACATATCAATGCATGTTAACAGTCAATGTACAGGATATCTAACCACAAAATGATTGCGAACTGATATTAGGATGTCACGCTCTGCCAAAATGCTTTCTACAGCATTCTTCCGAATCATGTCAGCTTTCTTTAGAACCTGCAAATTGGTATGAAATACAACTATAAGTTTCCTGAACAAAAAATGGCCCTTTTTTATTGATACATGTAAAAATGAAATCATTATTTGATTTTAAACAACAAATTCAAAATACCTATCACGGCTTGTAAACCTTAACAATAATATTTTAGATAAAAATATATGCCGTATATACCTTAATAGCAAAAAGATCGCCAGTTGTTCTTTTCTTAGCCAGAAAAACACGACCAAATGCACCACGACTAATAGGTTTTATAATTTCAAAATCATCAATAGAAGTCCGATCTTTACTATGGTGGGCAGGGCTAGATCGCAAACTATGCACTACATCATCTTCCAAAGGTCCATCCTCATCAATAACAGTACTTGATAAGTCAAACTTCTCATCATAAACAAGCTCACAGAGCTGCAGGTACTTCTCCCTGCAACAATCAGATTAATTAGTTTTTGGAAGATGGCATCTGCATAATGATCAAAATATCATCAAGTCTCAACAGAATCTCACTGAAGCAATTTCTCTATGCGTGCACCAAAAGTCTCCACTGTAAGGGCATCTAGTTTCCTGCGACTAAGAGCCAACTGTAGATCTTCCGTACAGACTAATAAATGTGATGCAGACTGGTAATCAACAACAGGAACATTTGAAGCAGATCTAGCAATGTCAGCAAGAACACTTATCTGCAGAATTTTGCAAAATTAACATGTAGCTGCTGGGTAGTAAGCATGAAGTAAAGTACAAAATAAAATAAAACAACGCAATTAATGTTCAACCAGTGGTATGTCTTCATGTCCAGCAAATGATACTTTTCCAGCCAACAGCAAATCGATATGGCTTGTCTTTGGTGTTAATAATGGTGACCGTGGAGTCATGCTGCCTGCTGAAGATGTAGCCATTCCTTGGTCAGATTTTGGACCAAACCGGGTGCGACAGGACATGGCTGGAAGGCCCTTCAGATCGTCTACAAATGTGGAGCCATCACCTTCAGGTAAACAATCAAGCATGTCCTCAGAGCCCCGATGAGACCAATCACTGAGTTTTGGGGACAATGCATCTGATTCTTCCGTCATGCTAGAGTTTGAAACTTTCCCAACATCAGGACTTCCAAGTGCTGCATTAGGCAGATCTTTGGAAGAGGACTCAACAATTTTCTCAAGAGTTTCTGCAATTCGAATAAGTCGTTCATTCACACTTAAACCTTTCTGATCACACCTATCTGCAATAGCACAAATTCTTGAATGTTCCTCCACATGAGATGTTGGTACTTCATCTTCGCAAATTCGGCAAATAATGAAATTATCATACAAAGAACTTTCTTGATCACCCCAATGTCCCCAAGAAGACTTGCGCTGATGTCTAAGAGCAGCAGAAGTATGTAAAGTAGCATCCTTAGCATGAGTCTCCAAGCTCCCTCCTCTCTTGTGGTGCATATTTTTACCATCAAAAAAATCATCTTTTGGAGACAAAGCGTCTCTCTGATTCTTCTCTGCTGGAGAAGGGAACTTTTTCCAAGATGACATCTGGTTCCTAATCCCAGAAGAATCAATAATTTTACCACCTTCAGTATCGGCTGGTGATGCATATGTAAATTGTTGAATAGGATGCTCTCTTTTGGCACTCAAAACTTGCTGATCCTGGCTATAGGACTTCTTTGACAAATCGGCTTTTATATTTTTAAGAACACCAGAACAGTTTACAGCTAGAATTGGCTTCTGAGCGGAGTGCATGACCATAGACTGACGAAGTGCAGTAAGAGGTTCGTCATCCGCGAATCCAGTCTCCTTATGAAATTGGACTAAGCGGGTACATCTTGTAAGAATGAAAAGCATGCGTGTATGAAGTTGCTTAAGTAATCCCATTGGCACTTCCTGGCGCTTGTCATCCAAAACTTGGACAATGCCTTCACACTGGACCCAAAACTCCCCAGAAGACATAACAGCACATCGCCGAGCAAGGACTAGTAAATCCTCCATAGTCTCCAGCCATTTGGGATGTGCTTCAACATTCTTTTCCAGAATGCCAATAAGGTCAGCAGCGAAAATAGCAAGATCTGAATCAACTTCTTCTTTGGCCTTGTCAAATTTTGCTCGAATCTGTACCAAAACCTCCTAGATTGTTCCATCAGAACTACATGGTCAGATTACAAGAAACCATAACACAGGAAAAAAATAAAATAACAACACTATCAAGATTGTAAATCAATATAAAATTCAGATTACCTCCAAGTTGTTTAATCCTCGAGGCTTCCAGAAAGGATAAGGTTTAACACCCTTTGAGTCCAACTCATGTGAAAAACTTTTAATATCGACCGGAAATCTCTTCCTGGGAGCACTCGTAACCCGCATTATTGCTTTGAAACGAGGAGACTCAGACTCCTTCGGAGTTTCACAACCATCATAAATATCCTGTAAAAAATGACCTTAGAAACTACAATAACCATGAACCTTCAAAAATTTTCATCATAAATTTTTTTTCCAAGCTTGTAAAAATCATAATTATGTTAAGGCAAGAAGACTGGCCATAGAGAAGAAAACGGGAAGTACCTGTGTCTGAGGGTCCTGAGCATCAGCATTTTGGTATTCTTCCGACATGTTTGACATAACATTTTGTCCTGGGCATAAAAACAAACCAAGTGAGCACAGATCTTCACAGTCAATCCAGATTACTGACAAAGTTAGAATGAAATCTTAGTCAATCCACATACAATGAACGGATGAAAACCTAAAAACTGCAATATGTAACCATCTTATTGTCATAAGATTTAAATAGCAGCTTTTTACATTATAAAAGAATAAAAAGCTTAGTTAGCATAAAAAAAGAGAAGAAGGGTGCTTTTACAAAAAATTATATTGGCACGGCTGAACCTCAAACATTATACAATTATATTATGGCTATCTTAGGTAGAGGCGTAGAGGATCACTCCTACCAAACACAAGTGATGACTTTTCTGTGCGAATTGACCTTTCATGTTTCGATCAAGTAAAAGAAGCACGCAAAATATAAAGAGTCACGCGTATAGGCACAGGCAACCAACAGCTATCACTGCACCAATTTAAGCACCAATTTCAAATTTGTTGCACCCCTGATAAACAAACTGAAAGATAGAAAACTTAAAAACCAGAAAAATGGGGATTAACACTTAAAAATGACCAAAATAAAAAGTATGGCCTAGAATTACAAAAAACAACTATCACGGCAATCATTTACTCGTGATAGGAACATGAATGACAATGTTACACCCGTCTACCACTTCAACAACTCGAAGAAGAAAAAATGCCAATAACTAACTGCACAATTGGACAGACTAAAAGATGAAAGTAGCTACACATCATGCAAGTCAATAAGTAATACAGACAACAACAACTCCAAATGCAGCTGACTTAAATCAATATCAGTCAAGATGAGTCCTTTCGCCAGTCACTATGAGCTTAACATTTTCGAAACGTCATATTACAGGCTATAAACTTCAACAGATGGTAAAGCTAAAGCAGTGCTTGATAACAACATAGCAGATTGGTACCTCGGTAAGAGGACTCAACACCTGTCGACTTCACAGCAGATTGAACAAATGGGCTTCTCCCTCTCGACCCCCCACTGTCAACCGACATCCTATCGGAATTGCTCACACTATCCACCAAAGCGCTCCCTCTATCCTTACCAATTTTCTTGCCACAACAATACGCCTCCTTCTTCCATACAACAGCATTCTTCCCCAGAGACGACGACGACGGCGCGGGACCATCATCGAAGGGGCCCTTGGAGAGATTGCTCGCTCCATGTGCGGATCCCTTGCTGGTCTCGCCTCGGAACTCATAGACACTCCCTTGCGGCAAAGGCCCGGATCTGGTCTTGATCCTATGCAGCCCCAGCGCGGAAGCAACCACCGGGGACATCTCCGGAGCATGCGCCTCCGACGTCGCCTTCTCGCCGGCGCCGCTGCCCGACTTTCCCGCCTTCCGATTCCGCGCCGCCGCCGAAAAAGTCGGCCCCAGCCCATCCTTCCCCCTGATTTCCTTCTCCTTCTTCTTCGCCTGCAACAGGTGATGCAGCGCAGCTCTCGCCCCGGAGCTCCCTCCCCCGCCCCCGGCGGACTCGTCCCCGCCGCCGCCGCCGCCGCGGGCCGACGACGACGGAGACGGGGAGGCGGAGTCGTCGAATTCGTCCTTGTGTGGCTGCTTGATCTTCTTCTTGCGGACGCGCATGGGGGAATCGAGCGTCGGCGTTTGGGGGCTGTTGGATCCGTCGGTGCTCGACGAATCCGCCTTCCTCGACGAGAAAAACCTACCTTTGAACACCATTTCCGGCCTCCGCCTCCGCAGCCTGCGCCGCCGCGGCACCACCGCCTCCGCCGCCGCCGGTGGGGGAGAGTGTGATCTGCAACCGCGTGTTTGACGACGAAGCCCTAATTTTCGGAGTGAAACAGTTGAGAAGGCGAAAAAATGGTTACTAGTTGAGATTAGTGGAAGTTAATCTCATCTTAGTCCAAGTCTTATCTTGTAATTATCAGTCAATTAATTTGATTAGAATTTAATCCATAATCAAAGACTCAAATAAAAATAGCAGGGGTTCATATTTGGATGAAGAAAATTAGAACCGGTGGCCTCCTTAAATACCTTTTATATTTAATTAAATAATTAAATAAAAAATATAACGCAACTAAGAAAGTGAACTTATATTTATAGTATATAAGTGAGGGGAAACTTATTCTCTGTCTAAGTGGGAAAACTTCTTCTCAATTACTTTGCCACAAAGGAAATAAGATAAGAGTGAAAAATGATAGTATACACATTTTTATTTCTTTCTAATTCTAATCAAGTACATCAGAGAGGATGAAATGAAGATTAAATTCTTTTTCTTTTCTTTCCCACGTTACTTTCTTTTATCTCCTCACTATTTAAAGCTAATCTAAATATATCTAAAGAGGGATGGTGCGCTTGGATTGTAAGAATGAAAAAGAAATTATATTTGTGTTTGTTTTGTTTGCAAGAAAATATGAAAAAAAAAAGAAATCAACTTTCAATAGAATGGAAAACTCTTCACAATTATTTTCCTACAAAAAATGTAAAGAAATGATAAAAAATGAGAATGATATTTTACAAAATTTCCTCTCTTTTTATCCAAAGACACAAAGAAAAAATAATAAGAAAATTAACTTTTTTTCTTAATTTTTTTTTATTTCTCTTATAAACTATCAAACTAAATGGATTAGAGAAAAATTATCTTGAGGTTGTAAAATAGACTAATTAAATAGTGAATAAGTTGGACTTCGGTGACGGTTTTGGTATAAGTTAGGGGTTGGGGGGGTGATTGAAAAACACAAGTGAATGGACGGAATATGACATAGTTTATGGAAAGTTCAATTCAAACACACTTTAAAATCACAAGACTTATTACCCCAATACTTAAGTTGTAAATATTCTAATCCCACTTAGTAATTCAATTATTGCATCATATTTATAGTTTTATATCATACTCGTTTACCTAGATCTTTAAGTCCATAATGGTTGTCATTAATACCATTTTAATTTGAAGAAATTACAATTAAAAGTCAACTTGTTTGCACTATTCACAATTAAAGGATAAATTATATAATATTGATGATTCATTGTGTTTTTGTGCATAATGACATAACTGCCATTAAATTAGTTAGAAAACTATTGTTTAATTTAAAAAATCTGGTATAATTAGAGAAATAACTCAAACAAACCTTTTCTTTTTTGAAATAAAAAATTGGGCCAATTTTTTATTGGTCACTATCAAATCCATCCATCATGGAGGCCAAATTAGAATTTAAAGTTTAGGATTTTGCCTGCCAAATCCAATTAGGAGTGACCAAATCTAAATCTAATTTTGCCAACAACCTCTCTTAGGTTGGAGATGCCACCACCATTTTCTTTTTTTTTAAAAAAATTGATCTAGGATCCAAACCCAATCTAGATGCAAGGGTCAAAGTTATTAAGCGAAAAACATCCTTTAAACATGATTATCACTCTAGAATTGTTAATTGTGCATTAAGACACCCATTAGTCATAATTTCCTTTTCTTATTGGTACATGATTTTCTAATTCAAAGTTTTCTCAAAAACATGTTTTATTAAACCAAGATACTTTATCTGGTATATATATATATATATATATATTTGATCACAAAAACTAATTTTAAAATAAAATAAATTTTATTTATAATGTTAAAATGAGTTCAACCCAATTGCACCGAAAACTTTTTATAGGCTGTAAATCTAGTATAAGAACTTGCACGATATTTACAAGTTTAGTCCTATACATGTCTACGGAGATGTTCAATTGACAGACTTAAAATTCATAAAACTTGTCTTCCCAATTCCTTATTTCCAAAAAATTTGATTCCAACTGGTAATTTGATCATAGGTCCTAAGAAGCAATCTCTAGCAACCAAAAATTAACAAATGATCATTGAATAATTTAGTTGTATTTTAGCCAAAAGCTAGTAATTTTAATTGTGAAAAAAACAAATGTTGTTTATTCATGTGTAAGACGATTACCATGACATTTATAATACATGGACGAGTTTGAACGTCGAACTCAACTTGAATCATAGGGACCGGTGCTGCATGAATCGCCGCTTCCGAATCGGAATCGGCTGATTTAAATCGGATTGGCACGTTGCTGATCTGATTTTGGGGCCGAATCGGGTTAAAAGTTGGCCGATTTACCCTGATTCTGGCTGATTTAAATTGGAATCGGAACCGGGCTCAATTGGGAGGAATCGGTTATTTAAAAAATTATCAAAATGCCCTTGTTATTATATTTATAAAATTATTTTAGCAAGGGTAAAATGGTAATATTTTTTATAAATGACCAAAATGCCCTAGATATGATATTTATTAAATTAATTTATCAAGGGTAAAATTGTAATTTGCATTTAAACCCTAAATCAGAATCAGGCGAAATCGATTTCGCCCGATTCCGCCCTCCGCCGCTATTTCACCCTCCGCCGCTATTTCACCCTCCGCCGCTA
>JAVDBV010015846.1:0-13993 GCA_032619315.1 Piper longum
TCGAGTGCGCGAGGTGCTGGAGTACCGAGCGGGCCGATACGTGGTGCCGGTATTTGTAGCGGAACTAGCGTTGAGTGCTACCGCTATTTGGAGCAGTAGGGGCGTTGTCGCTACCCAGCAAAATTGCGCTATCAGCAATGAGCGATACCGATCCCAGGAGCGGAACTTAGCAATGAGCGATACCGGTTCCTGGAGCGGTACGCGTAGCGGACGAGGTAGCGGTGCTGGAAATTCTAACAGCAGTCGGAATCCTAGCGGTGCTGAGAGTTCTGCCAGGACTTGGGCTGGACGTTGGCCGTGAGTAGGCTGGGGTCGAACTACCAAGTTCGACCATGCAGCCGACTTGCACCGAAGGAGATATCCAGATCTTGTTGCCGATAAGGATGGAAGCAACCAACTCGTGGATAGAGATAAAGCTCAGCCATGGGATCAAATTTGGACATGATCAGGCCTAAGTTGTGATGTCATGGTTTGCACCCCTTGGAGATAAGGATTGCGGGAAGATTTGGAGCTTATCTTGGAGTTGGATAACACGTTATGGTAGAAGCCTATATATAGATGAACTCTTGTGAGGGAGGACGGCTGCAAAAGGAGAGAAGACTTGTGCATTTTTTGTGGAGAGAATAGCCTAGATCGTGCAAGGAGACACTTGCGATTGCTGCAGCCAATTCGTGGAGTTCGAGTTGGGATCACAAGTGGACGACTGCAAGGTGTGTGGTCGTTGAGTCTGCCTTAGGATCAGGTACTCGTCTTTCTCTTGTACAACCTACTTGCTGAGAGTTGCATGTAAAACAAGTTGATCAAAGGGGATTGACTTGGGGCTATGAGGTTGCCTCTTGTGATTGTTGAGGGGCAAAGTCGTGGGAGTTGCTTGTCCACGACTTGCAAGAAATTCTGGGTTAGGATTGCTTGTATTTCCTTTGATTCTAGTTGAATAAAGGTGGGAAAGAGTTCCTGTAATATTATTATCTTGCATCGATATTGGGTACTGGGTTCAGGTTCGGTGGATTCTATGACTTGAGGTACCGGAACTGGATGCTGGTATTTGAGGCGTGACACAATATAGCTTGGTGGGCGCATGCGGATGTAGGCACTGAGATCTGTGTTTAGTGTGCAGATTGGTACCGGTAGCAATATCGCTATTTGGAGCAGTCGGGTGCAGTGTTACTGTGTCGGGTCGTGTTAAAAGAAATTGCGGATTTTTTATCGGAACTCGCTTTTGAGTACGCAGATCTTGCTGCGTACTGTGCTACTTGTGGATGGTTGGTGTTCCCATGAATGGGAATACACCGTGCAGTGTTATAGGGAAAACGAAAAATTTTACCTTGAGAGACAGCCCCGTAGCACTAAGCATGTTAATGGACCAATTCGTCATATTTGACATTCATGAACCCTTTGATTAGTACTAACTGGCTTCCAACTAGAAGGTCATGTTAAAATTTAAAAGTATGAAGTTTCCTGTTAGAAATTATAATTACAATCACACAAAGCCCTAAAGTTCAATGCTTTAATTTGCAGAGAATAATTTCACTTCGGACGCTGGCACGTTGTAGTTTTATTAGTGTTAAGAAAGGGCTGATTCATTCCAAACAATTGAATAAACGGTCATAACAAAAAAATAAAAAAAAGTCATAAACGGGTAGGCTTCTTATCCGGCTACATTTGGTTCCCTGTGTTTACGTTCTTCCCGGTGTCGGAGTCTGGCATTTGTATTGGCTAGATGCACCGAGCAAATGCTTGGACGAGTTATGAACGATTAGCAAGTAGAGAATATTTAGGATAACGCAAGGAGTCAGAGAGGATGTAACAGGGACAGGTGCTAACTGGACGAGGCTAAATGGGAAAAATCTATGATATTCTTAGCAAAGTTGTCAATTTGATGGCCAGTGGAGTTTTTATATTAAAAAAAATCGCTGGTAGGATTATTTTCTAATTAGTATTCCATTCACATTTTTTTTTGTTACTAACGTTGAAGAATCATGGCAAAACAAAACTGTACAATTCTTCTTAATTAAAACATTATGACCTTACTATGATATCCATTAATTGTATGGTCTCAAACCTTTCTCGAAATGAATCCTTCGAGCAATGTCTGTCCGTTAACAAATTTGGTGGTGGCAACTATGACGACTTCATGACATGCCATATTTTTCTGCAAGGGCAGGTGACGCAGGGCAGCTACCTCTGCAAATGTCACTCCCCTAACAAAAACAACCAGCGCCATCAAACGATGTTTATTGCCCCTCTTCATTATTGGCTTATATTGTATGCGGGGAACAGGACTTTGGATACCCATCTCTTTTGCGTTCACAATCATGGTTGCATGAATCAGAATCGGAATCAAAATTGGTTTTCCAATGAATCAGAATTGGAATTGGAATCGGTTTGAATCGGCCAAAAATCGATTTTTTTGAATCGGTCAGGAATCGGTCTGAATCGGAATCGGTCCGAATCGGTTTTATAAAAATATATATTGACAATTTATAATATAAATATATAAAAATCATATATTGATGTTATTTTGATATTATTATGTGTATTATAGTTTATTATATTTTTAATATTTTTTGGATTTTTTTTAAATTATTTTGAATTAATTATTATTTTATATTCGAGTCGGACTCGAGTCAATTTTTAATTACGAGAATGCCACCCTCTCCCTCCCCTCCACTCCGTCACTGCCGCCGCCCCCGGAGGGAGGATAGGGGGCAATTTAGTCATTATTAATTTTTAATTTCCATTTTACCCATGCATAAATAATTTATTTAATATAAAATTAAGGATATTTTCGTAATATAAGGGCATTTTGGTCATTGTCAAATTTTAATTCCCATTTTACCCATACATAAATAGTTTATTTATTATAAAATTAAAGGTATTTTCGTAATATAAGGGTATTTTGGTCATTATCAAATTTGAATTTCCCTTTTACCCATGCATGAATAATTTATTTAATATAAAGACAAGGGTATTTTAGTCATTTAGGGGTATTTCGGTTATTGTCAATTTACAATTCCTATTTTACCTAGGTAATTTCTTTAATATAAAATTAAGGGTATTTTAGTAATTTTTACAAAAAAACCCGAATTAAACCGATTCAGCCCGATTCCAATTCTGATTTAAATCGGACGGAATCGGCCGATTCCGAGGCCGATTCGGGGCCGACCGATTCGGCCCCAAAATCGGATCGACACGCAGGCGATCCGCTTTAAATCGGCCGATTCCCAATTCCGTACGAAATTAGCAGATTCGTGCACCTATGTTCACAATGTGGTCCAGGTAACAGCTTTAGTGTATCTTCAATAGGCTGCCACCCTTTTGTCACCTCTTGTTCTAAGCCGAAGACTTAGTGGAACATAGCCGGAGAAGACGTGTCCAACGTTACTGGGATTTTCAATGTCTAAATCATCAACAACCAATTGCAGGGCTTGCTTTATCTTGAGCCAGTGATTTGTTCTGGCTTCCCGTTTCTTTTGCAATCCAGCCTTACAAGATTATGTAGAGTGATGGCATGTTCAAATTCATAGCCATGCGGTATCTCTTCTCTGATAGAATCAAATTTTTTCTTGGGCAATCCAGCAGACGTGAGAGACAGCAAAACAAGTAAGCGCAAGACTGCGAGCCATGTCCTTTCCACCCCCACTCTCCCAACCTATCTCCCATCTCCGCTCTCGCTTGTAACCGTCGTGACACCTTCCTCGTCGCCTTCCCTCCCTCTTCCCACTTCCAATATTCGGGACAGGTAACATCGTCGTCGACAGACATACCGTAGAGACTTTCGTGTCACTGGCAAGCCGATACAGCTGCCTACATATCACGACATTGAAAAGCTTGTAAGAGAGCACCTCAAATGAAATCTCGCACGTCCTCGCTTTCAATTGCTCAACTAGATGCTTCTTCTTTCCTTAGGTAGATGAGCATTGTCTTCGTTAAGAGCTTCTGGGAATCGCTGGAATTCTGGCAAGCTCCTGCGAAGCAGCTAGGAGACTCGAGAACGGAGCAACTTCTTAGGATATAGCAAATAAAATACTACTCCAAACCAAAAATTTGCGGACGAGTCATGGGTAAATTTTTATGACATGGTACCACCATTCTGTTTTTGTTCCGTGTCATCTTGTAAATTACATACTCCTCTTATGTGAAGTTATGTGAAGGAGATCAAAGGGAATGCAGAAAGACGTACAATGAAGCGGTTGACTTAATGGACTGCAGAAACAGGTACAATATAGGAGTGGCTGAGTCCTTATGCCTATTCTTTCTTCCCCTTCCCTTAATACACGATAAACAAGACAAATACCAGAATAATTTTCTTGCTTCTAGTAAACTTATATTATGGTAATAATCAGAAAAATGTATTAGAAATTGATCGCCTTGATTACCTTCGAATTTTCCATCTATGTACTTTTCACTCATGTTCAGTCGTCGATACCTATAAGAATGAAGCGAATGCAGCATCCCTTTAGTTGCGATTTTCAGTTTCTCAGCAGTGGAAAGTTCGATTCCAAAAGCCTGTTAAAGGTAATATATTCTCAGTTACTTGTATTAACATGTTAATTAAATTATGATGTTATTCAAACTGCCTGTAATAACTAATCAGCTCAAAATAAAGGGTAAATTGAGCCCCAAATTAAAGAAGGCGATGTATGGAAATGGTTTTCTTATCATGGAAGTCATATCTTGGCTTCACGCAGTTAAAGATATCAGGAATATATAATAACGAACAGTCAATCATAAAAGTATGATGTTATTATTGGAATCTCATGTTCTAAGAAAACTAGTAAATAACTTTGAAAAAGAAAAAGAAAAAAAGAAAAGAAGAAACCCAATGTATTGAGCCACAACCATGATTAATTACTTAATCAGTACTCAAGCAGCTCTACCAGTGAATAATTAATTGTCATTCCGAGTAGCACAATGCTATAGGCTTATCACTTTCATCTTAATTTCGGGTTCAAGAAAGGTCCAAAATTACAAATTACAATGCATTATGAGCTATATTTAATTAATAATAATCATGGTTGATTATTTAACCTTTAATAAATGTAGGACTATACATGAACTGATGAGTGGCACTTACATGAGCATTTAACACAAATGAACTTAAAACGCTTATGTTGGAACTTGGAAAAAATGGAGCACAAAATTGTTTCATGATGTTACAAATGGCTTCAGAGCAAACTGAATAACGCATTAGTTTGTTTATTGAAAACTTTACAGAAAAAACAATTTAGAAAACATCATTCCAAGGTTAACTTATTTTGTTCTCTCGGTGAGGAAACAAAACAATGCAAAGTAATGAATGGTGATGAATGCTGTCCCAAGGTACAAACAATTTGTGGGCAGTAGTACTTGTGCTTCCCCACCGTGCAATTACGATCCTCTAATTTTGTGCTTGGATTGAAGGATTGTGAACCCCGCGAGCAGCGGCTGATTTGCAATGTGATATAACAGGCGAACACATAGTCTCTTCCTTCCTCCATCAGCCTTCTTAAAATGGCCATTACTCCAAAATCTGGCCCTTCTATGAACTCTATGCATTTAATCGCAAAACTACGCCCAAAGAAGCCCGTCAAATCCAATTTCCAAGTTTGAAACTGGGGAATCCCCTGGGTCTTGATCAATTAGCTGACCTTCCAAAATGTCAACATATGGCTCTAGTAGATCTGATGATCTCTCAGCCGGAATTCCATAATCCTTGAGAATGCAAGAAGAAGCGAGAGAAGCAGCTTCTCGATCCAACACAGCAAGAAAATTGTCTTCAAATTCAAATATTAGGTACTTGTCTAGGCACGCTAGCATCAAAAATAAAAGAAATGAAGGATGAAAGAGAAGGTTATTATACATTGAAGACTGAAAAGCTGTTAGCAGGGCAATAAACATTGCAATTAATCATACTCACTATCAACCAGATATGCAAGATGCCTTATATTTCTGATCCGCGTCCCATTGAACTTCAAAATCTGTTTTTTTGATTATTCATATAAATCAGAGATATGAAATTGTAATAAATTAAACATGCTCAGTAATGGATGACTTACTTGCTGATTTCCCATATCCTCGTAACCTATGTTCACGTCATTTGCCAATACCTGGAGCGATCAAAGAAACCCATGTAACATTCCTATATTATGTAGTTTCTGTGTCTCTTTACTCAAAAATAGCAAATCAATTAGGTAATTTGAAATATCCATGACATCTGCTGAAAGAGTATATGTTGGCCACATTATCATTTTTTTAGCAGGCCTTTCAAGAATATATATTTGACGAAGTTGACAGCAAACCTGAGATAAGATCACCATCTCCTCCCCCTTGAACTTAGCTAATGAATATCGTGCCTTTGCTAGCAGTTTCAACTTCAAGGAAAAATCCCCATCGACCACAGAAATAATGAAAGCTCAAACTATCATAATCATATGCCACAATAATGAAAAAAATTTGGTAGAAAGCTTTTCATAATAATTACTCACCCCAATTGCGTCTTCACATTCCTCCCTGCAAAACAACAGCAAACACAACAAAAAATGTATAAAAAAATACAGACGAGGAAAGGAAGACATAAAAGAAAGAGAATCAGGATCACTAAGTTACTCGATCAAAGGTTCTGAAAGTGGGGTGAACACCAGACCGGCTATAATTAGATATGATGGCTGTCCTCCTTCGATATGATAAGGAACCTTTAACAAAGTATAAATGTCATCAAGATTTTTCTTGTACAAGGTAAATATGTCATTAAGATTGATCATACAAAACTAAAATATTTCCAAAAGATCAGTATTACAATCTTACTAAATGAACTCGTGGCTGAAGAACTGTTTTAAGTTTGATGAAGTTCCCATTCCTGATTATACCAAGTTCAGCCACATCACCAGCAAACCTGGACCCAAAATAGTCAATGGAAAAAGTCACAACTTGCAACAAAAAGTTCTCACTATAGTATTTCAACAGTTAAGCCAGATTATAATCTTCTAATTAGTCCCCCAAGCTCTTTCTTTCAGTAGGCAAATAGCATACAACACTCGGTCGAATATACATCAATAGAATGATTTAAGCATACATTTTCCAGAAAGGGATAAAGTTTCGAAAAACAAATAAACCACATTATTTCCATTACTTTTGACTAATAAGATATCGAAATGCTATACGCTCGGTTGAGCGAAATGGTACAGTTCCCTCACTGCCCACATGAACACCATCAAAACTTACAATCACGTCTCCCTGAAAAAAAAAATGTATAGTTTTTTCAAAGTGAGTTCAATTACAATGTACAAAGTTGATGTCAAATAGATCAGTTAAACCATAAAAACTAGTGAACTACATGTAATGATAAAAGTCAATCACTTACCTCCTCAAGAACTTTGTTTGCGGGAGATGTAGGTTCAACCTTTCGTACTAGTACACCCTACAACAAGAAGCATAACCTTAAATAAGAAAAGATCAAGCAATCATAGTAAGAGAAAATAATCAAATATACCTCATTTGACTGCACTTTAAGACAAGCACGTAAAGCTGGATTTTCTAGCTTCTGTAGCAAGACGCCAAGGGAAGGAAAACCTAAGTGTCAAGAAGTTTCACTCATTGAGGTCATATTTTAAGAATGCCCCAACCAAAATCACTTGGGATTAGGTGCCTCATGATGATAATGATATTTAATTCAATGATAAGACTCTGGAAAATATTCTATACCAGTATATTTTCCATTTCTCTCAAAGTCATCCAAGAAATGTGACACAACTGTCGTTGGAATGACATATCCAATATTTTCTGCCTCATCAGATCTGAAAACCTAAATATAAAAAGACAATCCGTATATGCAAATTTCCAAAACTACTAATAACATGTACGAAAGGGAATGACCCAAACATAACTTGAGAGAAGTGCTGAAAATGCATGTCATTCAGCTGAAATAGTGTTTTACTTCTATTCATATATTTGGTCATTGGGAATAAGTAAAAGAGTCTTACCTGAAATGCGACTCCAATGCACTCACCTTGGTCATTAAATGCTGGGCCGCCACTATTACCTGTGAGGTAAAAAATAATATTTAAATCTGAGTTAAGCTGCTACTGTTGTCAAATTTCATCACATAGTTCTGGGTCTGGACCAACATTTTTTGTGATACACAGAATTTGCTGTATTTTGAACTTCAAGAGAACATTGAAAAGACTTGAATATATAAATATCCCCATTTCGTCCTATCACCTGATAGCCTCAATAAAATATTTGAAAGCATTACCAGGATTTATGGCTGCATCAATTTGAATACCAAGCAAATCTGATGCTCCATGAGCATAAGAAGTGACCTGCACAATGAAGCAGTTCCCTAATATTTACTGTGGCAAATCAACACTCACAAAAACTCAATAGGAAATGAACTAATAAAAGTTAGTCAAACCTCTATACGAGAAACCACACCCTTTGTCACTGATATAGTATCACCTCCCAGTGGGTACCCGACAACAGTTACAGAATCCTGTGGAATATTAAATGGAAGCGTTAAACCAATCATTAAAAAAAATAAAAGCTCTTAGTTATCCTTTTCCAATTAGGGAGAAGCCTCATATTTTACACTCAATCACTTCCAGTGAAAAGTCGTTTTCATTTTTTTTTTTAAATTTCAATGGCAACTATCCCAACGTACACAAATATGTACAATTTTGGGCATCCAGTATAATTTAAAAAATTTTGTCGAAGAATTTTTTTTTTCATTATCGTCATGCATAATTTCATGTGTATTACAATAGATGAACATGTAATTGAATACAATAAAAACTGTGACTATATAACCTCTCTTTTTTTTTGCTGTGATAAGTACACACATAACTTCAGTTATTCTAGAAGGGAAAAAAGACAGAAGCATTTCAGTAATTGCTCAACTAATATGGGAAGAAATGAAACGATATGTAATGCCATTTCAACAATCTTGCCCTGCATCCCTTGGCGCTTATCAAGTTGAAGACTTAAGTATGTGGTAGTAATGGTTAGCATGGTCAGAAGATAGATGCATCAAATGATAAATATTTAATGTTGTTGGTAACCTGAAGACATGGCAAACACCCAAATTTAAGTGGTTCAACTCCTTCCCAGAACTTCTCACTTTCCACAGAAAGCAAAGCAATATCACATTCAACACCTCGAGCTAAAACCTGTGCATGCAACAACAAAGATGTTAAACATCTGCTAGCATCTAAAATTACAAGGTGTCATGATAGAAGATATAAAGGTCGAGCAAGAATGTATAATCTCAAATCATTAATGGATTCTTCTGAAGTAAATATTTATAGTTTTCTTTCCTAATAGTTGAGTTTTGGGGATAAGAAAGATCACCTAAAATTTACATGGTGCCAGGACCAAATGGTTTAGGGTTTAATTCCCGTTGACGATATATGCCCGAATAAATATTTAATTCACCCCATCTTGTGTCCAATTAATTGTTTGCCCCGTCTTTGTCCACGTGCTAAGCCTTAAAAAATTTTCTTGCACGCAAGGGAAAATGCTGAAGTAAATATTTAGTGGCTCCTTTCCTAATAATTTGAGCTTTTGAGACAAATAGTTACACCATCAATTTACAAATTCCAATTCCATTTTAATTTTTTAGATTTTTTTGCTTCATAATGGTGTCCAACATTCTCTTGTTCGTAACTCTCACTATAAACATACTTAAAAGTAACAAAATCTATTAAAGGACAGAACCAAAATAACTTTTCCGAGGAATACACGTCAAGACTTGAGAATTATCTACAAACAAAATAGCTTGATGCAAAGGAAAAGGCCTCTAGCCCTATCAAAGCTTAAGGTATTTTTCCTGTCTTTTCCTGACGTTTTTTAATTCGAGTAGATAACAAGCAACTTTTTTTTTTTTTTTTTGCAAATCTACAACTATATAATCCTGATTGCATGTGTATCCTAGCTTACACAACATGTGCTGTTGGAAGTCTGTAAGTAGCCAATAATTTAATTGCTAAACTATCAAATCTGTAAGATCAATCACCATTAGAAATCCTTCATGAACGAGGTAGCTTCAAATGATCATTATTTTAGATAACTAATCATTTTCTTCCTTTGATCAGTCTTATAATGAAATAAATATGCTTAAATAAAAACAGCTATTTTTGGAATATGATTGGTATTTTTTCCCACAAAACAACAAATAATTTTTTAGAAGAGTAAGCTACATGAAACTCAAATGCACATGAAAGTAAATTAAAATTATTGGAATAAAAAGTATCATAAGAATGACAGAAATAGCTCTCTCTCTCAAAAAGATAATACAAACCTTAGCCACATATTTTGTATCATCTCCCCTTCTCTTAACTTTGACCTGCATTGGTTTGAACTGAAAACATAACTATTAATGATTCCTAGTGGAAAAGTAAACCACTAAACAATTTTTTTTTAATAACTATGGAAGTAAAAAAAAAACCCTTCAATCTGGACATATAAAAGAAATAAATATCATGCATAGGCTGTCAAATCATTCATAAACCCATAAAGATCAGAATATGTTGCTTCCAAATTGATCCAGCAGTTGTTTTACTAAGCAAATGCTAATTATTATGCCTACAACTATTAAGGGAGAATGAATTCAAACAGATTGTAGGAAACAAATTAGGACAAGGGAAGACAGGGTATATAAAACTAATACCCTCATCATGTCAGATTATATAAAGTTATTCAAGTTCTACATAATTGGAAAACAAATGCATTGAATGACAAGCATTAGATGATCCCTATTTATTATAGTGTCTAATCATGCTAATGGCAACTCTTTTTCTTGTTATGTTTTAAGGGAAAAAAGTTAGTGATTTTGGTTGTCTTAAATTTTAAACATATATGGCCCAACTAATTTCAGCTTAAATATGGCAACTCATGGAGTGCCTGTAGCTTGACTAAAGATCCAATGAACCTTGAACTTTTTTGGATACCCAATGGCCTTAATATAAACCCAAGTCATTTGCTGCAAAAGTTGTTGACTGAGACTTAGGTAGCTCCAGCAATATATCATAAAAATAATAACGTAGACACATTTTGCAAGTTTTGCAACAACATTACAAGAAAAATTACTTACCGGTCAGGTAAAAAACTCTTTGCAAAAGTTCAAAATGTTCAAAAATGTCTGTCATGTAGATAATAGAGAGGGAAAAGGCCATCGGGCAACACCAATTATTTGAGTAGCATTAATTGAGACAATCAGCTCCCAACATGACTTGAATCCAAAATGCTCAAGAAAACCCAAATCTAGCCCTCACATTTAGTATAAAGAAAAATACATTTTATGAACTTTTGTTTCATAATTTCATTGATTTGGTTATTTTAATTCATACATTTAGCCCTTAAATAATTTTTTTTAAGAATTTTAAAAGTATTTACCTGTGTGCCATGCTCGACACAGTGTGCATTTGTCAAAAGCTTTCTTTTGCCTATCATAAATGCACTGTACGATGGAAAATACATCATTATCTTTGGATCCGCATTGATATTACACTAGGGAAATAGATAAAAAGATGTGCACTACGTTTAAAGCCATGCCTTCCTGTACTTGTGAACTGACGTTGTTTTTGCCAAGGCAGGGAATAGTCGGGAGCGGTGTGAGTGCAGTATACCTAGATAAATACAACACCAATCTCAAAAAGCGTAGACAAAAATGTGATTTATTGAACATATAAAAGATCACATTCCAAAAGATGTACATTGTGATAGTGACTTTGTAAGAACATCATTAAAATGGCCACTATTATTGTGACATCAAGAGAGAGAACCACAAGTTCTACTCAATCACAATTAAGAGTCTAGTAAAAGATACCTTTACTACTGCATTGAGAAAAGTAGCATCTTGAAGACTTCCGGCACTGCTATCCTGTAAGATATTAGTATGAGACTCCTCAAGATGCAAGCAAATTATGTGACCATCAACAGAAAAAGAAACTGAGAAAAAGAAAAAGTATGTCATGCAAGTGACATGGAACAAAAGAAACTCAAGGCACAAGGACTAGACACAATTGAAGCCATCAGTGATGAAACATAAAATCATTACATCTCACTGTAAGGCATTAGAAGGGTTGAAGATAAATTTTCTTTTGATTTTGAGATTAACAGCTAGATTAGTTAAGTGGTTGACAGCTGTAAGTAATTAGTGGTTATTGGTGGTTGGAGTTAAGGCTGTCAGGTGCTGTTTATCTTCTAAGCACAAGGAAAACAAAAGGCGGTCACTTTCTCTTCTCCTAGCAGAAGTGGATTAGGAGGAAACAACACTCTCTTCCTTCTCAGCCTCACATCGCAGAACCTACTGCCATCATCTTTTTTAAGCCTTTCGGCTGCCTGGTCGTTTGGCCTATATCCTGAGAGCTAACCAGAGGTGCTACCCTCTTCCCTCTCAACTTATCAATTTCATTAACTGTTATTTCAGTCATCTATTCAGCCTCTTCGCTGTTGGGTCATTGGACCAACATTTTGAGCGATAAAGCTGCATTTAGTCACGTTCCTTTTATGGTAATTGAACTCTGAAATAAGCCTTATCCACCATCTACTCATATTCTATTTTTCACTAGAGTAAAGATCTAAAATCTATAAACAAGCAATCGACCAAAATCCACTTCAAACACTCACTCAAAGAAAGTAACATGAGAGGAACATCCCACGCATATGAAAATGAAAAAGATCAAATAAGTTCACCAGCATCACGTACAGTATAGTCTATCATACCCGTTGTTCTTTTCCATCATATAGAGCTTTCTTGTCTTTTTTCTGAAGGCCTGGTGATTTGAATGCGATAGCCTTTGATTTTCCTCCATTTCTCCCATCAACAACATCATGTGATAGATTGAATTTTCGATCTTTTGTTTTTTTTTGGAGTTGTTTCCTCTCTTTAATTTCAACCTAAATCGGTAAAGGTAGAAAATCAATTCTTCCAAAAGTGGCCATACACATTAAAGGAGTTACCAAAAAAGTAATAGTCTACCAAATTTCACTTCAAAAGTTAACATGCAAAGAATGATCTTAAATGATTTCAAGGTATACATAGATCACTTACTTCAATTATATTATACCAAGACAATTTTAACACTGTTCAAGATCATATCCAAGTTTCTTAATTAATTGTTATTTATAGTATTTACATCAACGGGCATTCCCTGAAAACCCAGTGAGTGCTAAGAAAATGATTGGTTGTAGAGCTATAGCTATCAATCAGTCTAATTTTAAGATATGAGCACAGACTACATAGTTGAAAGGTGATCTTACGAAATTCTACCACCTTCAAACCAATTAAAACCTTACTAGGAGATTTCCAAGTTACACTTCCTAATAAAAGATCTCCCAACTTGTTTAAACATGTAATTAGAATCATGTAAGAGATCTCCTAATTATGTCTTCTGATTTGGGAGTTCAATAAATTCCAATCTAATAACAATCTCTGTTTTTGGATAATCTTAATCTATTCACAACCAGTTATAGATTAACAGCGAAATTACGTTCTATTCTTTTTTTCTTTTTTCTTTTTTTGGCTATACATCCTATCAATTTTTTTTTCTAGTTAGCATTACTCTATATAATGATTATCCGGGCATGTTAGTGAACAAAGAAACGTTTGATTATTCCAGTTGAAATCAAAAGATGAAAAAGTGGTAAAAAAAGAAACACAGTATTTGGTTGATCAGCTTTTCTCACGTCCAGTCCAATGGAATAGCAATCGGCTTCACCCATGGAGTATAATATGATAGAAACGGCTCGAGTATTATTCACCAATCATGCATCCTAGGTGTTCAAATACATATCAAACAAATTTTAATTCTACTGAAAAGAAATAAGTAAAAGTCGGCTTCAAGAACTATAACAATTGTTGTAAGATATCAATGTTAAAGAGCTAAGTTTGAATCAAACCACAACCAGCAGCACATGAGCGAAACAACTTTCAGTTTGAGTTGGTCAATTCATACATGTATTCATCATCAAATCAATAGCCAGAGTTAAACCGTCAAACACAGACAAAAGGAAAGGG
>JAVDBV010015889.1:0-18208 GCA_032619315.1 Piper longum
TAATTAAATAAAATAATAATTAAAGAAAATTTATCATAACATTCAATCATGTTAAATAATGTGAATATACATCTAAACTAATATAAAAGTTCTCAAATTACCGAAAATTGCGCAAGAACGGACGAAAACAGTCTAAAAATGAGCTGAACCGGACCAAACCAAGCTAAACTAGACCAAATCAAGCTGAACCAGACCAACCTGAATGGCCTGAACCAACCCAGGCTGGAAAATGGGTTGGGTTGGCTGGGCGGACCTGGACAGGCAGACTGACTCGGACACGGATACGAGCTGGCGGACTCGGGCATGACCAGGCAGACGCGGTCACATGGTGGCGGACTCGGGTAAGCGGGCAAACGGGTCGGGCGGAGGGCCGCTAGTTCCCGTCGCCAGAAAACACCGACGGCGGCACTGCTGCGGTTACCTCCGGTTGGGATCGACAGAGGAGACGACAGGGAAGGTGATGGCGGTGACGATCGGAGGAGTCCGGCAGCTGGTCGGCCGGAAAACGGTCGGAAAGTGGCAGCATCGCCGCCGTGTGTGGAGATGTCACCGGCGGCGATCACGTCCACGGCGGAGGTCGATGTTGGTCTCAAAATGTAGATCTATGTGATGGAAAGCTGTCGGGGTGGTCGGATCGGCCAATGGTGGCTCGCCGGCGCCAGAAAATGACCCAAACGGTGGCGGCGTCGTTGTTGACCGACTACAAAAACTCCCTCACCGGCGGCCACTGCGGCGGCGCCAATGGTCGTGAGTGGTATGACTGGAAAGCCGGCCGCGAGGAGGTCATAGGGGTGCCAGTCCGGTGGCCGGGGGCGAGGAATAGACTCGCCGGTGATGAGCCGAAGTGGCAGCGGCGTTAACACAATGAAATGGTGGAAGATCGTGGAAGATCTGGAAAAATCATATGGTGAAGCCAGGGATGAAGTGGACGGCCCCGATCTTGCCACGTGGCACGATCGGAACTTTCGTCAACTCGCGGTCTAGTGGGACCCACCTATAGGTATATGCAATATACATATGGACAGAAAGCTCGGATTGAGACCGTCCAAAATCGAAACTGACTCGACTCCTAAAATGACTCTATAGGTTGGAATCAAGGCAAAAAATGTTAAATTTGCTTCAAAACCCTAAACTCGATCAAGATGGGCCCACAGAGGCACAATAAAGTAATCTAAAATTCCTATGATGCATGTAAATGATGTACCCATAAAATCCCAAACGGATACTAAACGCCCAACAACCTAAATCTAGGCCTAAAATCCTGTCCAACATATACAAACAAATCTGTATACCTCAGTATACATTGATAACTAGTAATCTTATTATCTGCATGTTTCGCATAATCAGCCATTATAAGATGCTCATACGGCCATCTGGGCCCATACTCATAATCTAAAACTAGTTTGGCTCGATCTTGCTCGTACCAACTCGATATTGACCCAAATATGGCAAAACTCAAATCGGGTAAAACCATAACCCAAAAATGGGGTTTTACACGGGCGGTAGCAGTGGCAAAAACCAACCCCAACAAGATCATCTCCGACAATGACTGTGGCGGCGACGGTGGCGATCGTGGGTACGACTCGAAAGTCGGCCACAAGATGATCACGACCGTACTGATGGTATGGCCGGAGGAGGGCCAGGGTGTCGCCGACGGCGAGCTAAATTTCCGGTGGCGCTAAAGGTGGAAATCCGGAAATGAGTGAAAACCTCAAAATTTATATGGGCAGCTAGGGTTGAGTGGATGGATCAGATTTTGCCATGTGGCACGATCTGAGTGTCCGACAACTCAGTAGCCTAGTGGGGTCCACCTATGTGTATATACAACATATTTATGGACGGAAAGCTAAGATTAAGGCTGTCCAAAGCCAAAATTGACTCGAGTCTTAAAAATAACTCCATAAGAGGGAATCGTGGTAAGAAGGCTAAATGGCATCGAACCCTGAACTCAATCAACTGGGCCCACAGGGGCATAAATGGAGTGATCTAAAATTCTTATGCTGCATGCAAATGAAATACGTAGAAAACAAATTCCCAATGGATACATAGGAACATAGGAACTAACTCCATAGTCCCGTTTCTATGATTTTGATTGAAATATCAATGGAGATATTATATAGTTTAATAAGTGGCCTAATAATGTCTATGTAAAGTTTTAAAGCATTTAAGTAGGTAATTCAATAAAATTTTCTAATTCCTACCTAGTTGGGTAAATTATAGAAATCAATAAATCAGCATTCAAGATTAGAAACATTACATGGGCCCAATTACATGGTAATTGGACATGAAATATTATCAGGATAAACTTTCTAGTGTTATCTAACTATTCCAAATGGCCCAAGCACATGTGGACTTCTCAGGCCCATCGGCCGAAATTTTGAAATTTTCTGCGAGTGGAGGGCTATTGTGCACATCACATTAATCCAACCTTAATTAACCTCAACCAACATGGTAATCCAGACATTATCACTTGTTAATATTTATGACACACCCTTAGGGTATCTAGAACAATAAATTCCTACTTCAACTTAGTCGGACACCATTTGGTCTGTCCAAAAATTCGTGTGGTTAAGTCCAACAATAAAACCATAAGTACAAAATCATTCACTAAGTAGACTTATAGCTACAAACCATAAATTAATTTGCCTAATGAGGTTTACCCATCACTAAGCAAAACAAGTAAGTTAATTAAGTTTTGCATGTTGGGCATGTGTGGAGGCTTTACTTCATCTTTTGTGCTGGCATGATCTGATTACTATTCGGAATCCATTTTTTGTTAGGTTACGCAGGTTGAGCTCATCGATTTAAGGTGTAGGGCTCCAGTTATCCAGGTCTGTAGGAATCGCTTGCTTCACCCTTATGTTTGGTTCTTGAGTGTCACATTTATTTGTATTTTAAACAATAGGACGATGTTGGCGACATTTTTATTGGATCCTTCCAATACTTGGCCATTTAGTCACATTTTATCGTAAGTTTAATAAAACTACAAGGATGAGATCCCTTGTTGGTTTCAAACTAAAGCTCCATATATTACAAGCCTCTTCCCTAAGCATATTATATAAGTACATGTATTTTTATAGATTTCACGAATAAGAGAGTGAGTGGTATACAGATATTTAAATTGCGCTAGTACCCCTTCTACCCTTAAGTGGTGCAATGTATGTAGGGCACTGCGAATGGGTACTGTGGTGGGTGGTATATGGAAGATGTGATAGCCTAAGCGAAATATGAATGTTTATATGTTTGCATATGCCTCTTTGTAGGTAATTATGGTATGATATAAGGCCGCATCAACCTTTACTTACCACCCTCTACGATTCTGGAAGTTCCTACAACTTTTTTGTGGGTGTTTAGATACCTATTTTCCATTAATGTTATATTCCTCGTCTCTACAGGACCAGTAATTAATTCTTTGATTGCTTACTTTTTTCTCTAATACATGCAGGTGTTTAGTCTTTTTGACCGGCGTGGGCAGATAGATCAAACGGCTCATGGCGGCAGATTTCATGTTGTATTTGTATGTATTACCTAGTTGATATGAAGTTGAGATGTAGTATGTTATAGGAATAAGCCCTAAAGTTATGTGAACTTGTATGATTCGGGATAAGTCAATTGATTGTTATTGTGCACATGCCATTTATATATTATTATATTATCATTGTTGTAAAGACTTGGAAAAAAAATTGATGCGGTAAGATCTGACGTTGGAGAATTTTTATTACCATTTATATTATATTCTCTACCCAGTTAAATATTATATTTTTTTCTTTACCCGGTTACCCGTTTAAATGAAATACGGGTGTTGGGGTATTTTTCACATACCCTAGCCATCCACCTCTACCCTAGTTCACTATATTATTTTCCCAATCTAGATCTCCCTTGATTTTATTGAGTTAATGCTGCCGCCACTTCGGTTCGCCGCTGGCGAGTCTCTGCCTCACCCTTGGCCACTGCACCGCCACCCCCATGACCACCTCACGGCCAGCTTTCCAGTCATACATATCATGACCACCGGAACCGTCACAGTCGCCACCTACAACGAAATCAATATTTTCTTTAGAAATGGGTTTTGATGTAGGTTATGGAGTCTGAGCTCACTTGTAGAAAATTCAGATCATTGGTCGCGGTTGCAAATTCACTTGCTAACTATCCAGGTCCGTATAATCATTTAAAATAATGTAATTTCCCTTGTAGGCAGTATGGTCGGCCTAAGCTCATACACTACCACCAACCAAAGAGTGCAACCGGGGTCGAGGAATTGACTTAGTCTGACACGAGCCTGCACCCTTCATAATCTCAAAATGGACATGTCAGAATTGACCTGACAGCCCATAAGCTCTAAATGGTCATGTCAGAATGGACCTGACAAGCCATAAATTCATAATGGATATTTTAGAATGGACCTGATAGCTCATGAGCTCTGAATGGTTATGTCAGAATGGACCTAACAGACTACAATTTCATAATATAGATGTCAGAATGGACCTGACAGCCCATAAACTCAGAATGGTCATGTCAGAATGGACCTGACAAGCCATAATCTCATCATGGACATGTCAGAATGGACCTAACAGCCAATAAGCTCTGAATGGTCATGTTAGAATGGACCTGACAAGCCATAAATTCATAATGGACATGTCAGAATGGGCCTGATAGCCCATGAGCCCTGAATGGCCATGTCAGAATGGACCAGACAAGCCATAATTTCATAATGGACATGTCAGAATGGACTTGACAGCCCATAAACTCGGAATGGCCATGTCAAAATGGACCTTACAAGCCATAATCTCATAACGGACATGTCAGAATGGACCTGACAGTCCATAGGCTCTGAATGATCATGTCAGAGTGGACCTAACAAGGCATAAATTTATATTGGACATGTCAGAATGGACCTAACAACCCATGAGTTCTGAATGATCATGTCAGAATGGACCTGACAGGCCATAAATTCATAATGGACATGTCAGAATGCACCTGACAGCCCATGAGCTATGAATCGTCATGTTAGAATGGACCTGATAGGCTATAATTTCATAATGGACATGTTAGAATGGACCTGACAGCCTATAAACTCGGAATGGTCATGTCAGAATGGACTTGAGAGGCCATAATCTCATTATGGACATGTCAGAATGGACCTAATAGCCCATAAACTCTGAATGGTCATGTCAGAATGGACCTGACAGACCATAATTTCATAATGGACATGTCAGAATGAACCTGACAACACATGAGCTCTGAATGGTCATGTCAGAATGGACCCGATAGGCCACAATTTCATAATAGGCATGTCAGAATGGACCTGACAGCCCTTAAACTCGGAATGGTCATGTCAGAATGGACTTGACAGCCATAAATCTCAGAATAACGTGAGAGATAATGAATAGGGTTTTTATTGACTTGTTTTATTTAATTATATGGCTTAGTGTTTTAATCACTAATGTGGAATTGTCTCCGCAAGTTAGCAGCTGAAACTAAAGACTAAGAGACGACTGGGTGGTTCTTCTACCAACTCAGGTGGCGAATGGAAAATGAGTGGACTTCTTTTTTATTCTCTTGTGTTATAAATGTGGCTATGGGAAATGGTCTAAGACTGTGGTACGATTATATTAATGAGTTAGACTTATTTGCTTTAATAGAAATTATGTAACATTTAAGTAACACCGATCTAGTTAGGGCGGATCAGTTAGTTATATTTTTGAGTAACACCTGGCCAACTAGGCCCAGAGTATTGTGTAAAAGGGCGGGTCTTTATAGTTGTGTTGCAGACTCACTTTGGGGCATTCTAACTATCGTCTACAAGGTATAAACCTCAACTTCCTTGAACACGATGAGGAGCTTACTAGGTACGCAAAACATATTTGTAGCTGTGCGAGTGTGTGATAAAGAAATGTGGGTAGTAGGAGCATACAGTTCACACCGCTTGAAGACCATGTGAAGTCCAGGTGTTAGGGTTTGATGCCTTGGCATCCGATGATGCTATGTTTAATTATTTTATCTTCTTGCACATGTCGGGTATGTGAAACAGGTAACCACAACCCTCGTTCAAATCTACATGTAAGAAATTAAGAAATGTAACAAATCACTTGAACTAAGTAGTAAGAAAAGGTTCATGTCATAGCATGCAACCTCAAAACTATAGCCGGGGTGTGCCTCTTCTGCAGTGAGAGTGATCATCAGCTTTTTTAAAGTCACCAGTCATTGTGGCAGTGGAAGAGGCTCTGCTTCTGTTGTGGATAGGGGTGATCTTATAAAATCTTAAGTTTAAGAGTCTCTCTATGCTAGTATGGATTAGCATGCATATGTAAGGAAACCCTATAAGGTTGCCCGTCTTAAGCCTCCTTGTGGATTGAGATTCGCTTCCATAAAGTTTGTCTGAGAGTAGTCCAACCAAATTATAACATTGCACTTCGGTCTGCCCTAGGACCGAAAAGATGGGGTGCTAAACTAAATGCTCTTGTGTCAATAGGCCTAGTTAGATAAAACATTGGGCTTGTGCCCAATAATAGTTTGGCCCAATTTAGCTTGTAAATCGGCCTAAGTGTACAATCGGCCTAAGTGGATTTTACAAGTTGGATCACTGGATGGGCTATTTGTGAAGCTATTTGGACCCTAACAATTTGGAAATTCACAAATAAAATTGGGAACCTACCCAAATAGCCCCAAAGTTTGTCACAGTACTACTAAAACATAGGGTAAGATGTGGACCAAGTTTCACTCAAATCCAACACATTTAACCTATTTAAAGAAAATTTTTAATTGGAGTGGAAAAAACTAGGGATTCACTCCATCTTTACACTGTGTGGGTAAACACTGCCAAAACAAAATTAGATAATTTTTAAGGGTTCCTAAATTTTTTATGTTTCAAATAAATACTTATTGGAGCATCATATATTTTACCAGATTTTATTACCTTAAAATTTGTGGCATAACATTTAACACAATCACAGATCATGCTCATAGTCATAAACAAGGTAGGATATATAAGTCATACTTTTGGGTGGTGTTTATGATTATTTAGTGCTTCGATTAGGCTCAAAATTGAACCAAAAACTCCTAACATCACCATGAACAAAATAGTATGTTGTGCATCAATAGATACAACAATGTCAGAGACTAAAAATTGGAGAATGTAGTGCTTATGTCATGATAACACTGAAAGTTGCAATTTTTCCTCAATTTTTACCCTCATACGTGCACATTTTAGGCAATGACAGGTAGAATTCCGAACACAAAAGTTGTATATCTACATGTTATGATTGTAACAAATGAAGAATCATGCAAATGTAACATTAGAGTGCCATGTTATAATTTTTCTACTGTTATAGTGTAGATAAGTGATCTGCACGCATTATAAAAAGTATATCTATTTAGTTACTAGCCAAATAAGATACATGATTATTGACAATGCTTCTAACAGGCATATCTACACGATAAAAATGTCCTAAAAATAAAAATAGACAAAACTACAAGTGTTATCCATCAAACAACAAGTAACAGAGGCAGCACAAACCTGTAACTAATGGAGGAAGACAAAAGTGAGGTCTTTTGAGGCATCCAACCTCAAAACCTTCCACCCGATGTGGTCAAAAACATGGAGGAGGGTGATTAGAGCTCCAAGATGGAAGAAGAAGTCTAAGGAGAGCAGAAGAAGGTTGTTGGAGGTGAGGAGGGAAGGCGAAATTGTGTGGTGAGGGAAGGGATGAGTTTTATAGAAAAAGGTGGTTAAGTTGGTGATATCATAGGTATGGGTGTCATGCCTAAAAGGGTATGGGTTGGCTTAGTGATGTCATAGGTATAGGTGTCAAACCTAAAGAGGTTTGGATGGGTTAGATAAAGAGATATGGGTTGGGTTAGCTAAAAAGGTATGGGTTGGGTTAGCCCAAAACCTAAAAACTTAGGGTTTTTAAAATAAAGAGATTGGGCCCACCTCAAAAATTGTACTGCAGGTCCTAAAGGGGGTTTAGGATGCTCTGTAAGGTTATCAATCACGTGGCAAGTATACAAAAGACACATGAGAGACACGGTTCTAACATGTACCTATATAGGACTCTATTGTACCGAACACGAAAAAGACGGGCACGCAAGCTAAGGTCATGCAAACTTACACCATGTCATACTCGAAGCACGGGAAGAAAGGTCAAACCCTACTAACTGATTCAGGTAATAATTGAACTAGCAGTAAAACCATCGAGCAAATGGCCCGAGTTTTACAACCTCCCCCATGTAGAAAATTTTCGTCCTCGAGTTTCCTATGGGGTTACTTATGTAGAAACATGCCACAACACACAACATACAACATACAATAACAATCAACCAAACACAGAAGGGTGCTAATACTTTGAGCCGTCATCCTTCAAATGGAAGAGTCTGGGGAAATGCTGTTGTATCTCGTCCTCATGCTACCAAGTGGCTTCCTCAACATCTTGTCGCGACCAAAAGTTCCTTCACCAAAGGGACTTCTTTTCTATGTAGAGTCTTCACAGACCGGTTGAGAATATGTGCAGCCTCCTCCTCGTAGGACAGGTCAAGCAAGACATCGAGCTCTTCATACTAAAGTTGGTGTGATCCATCGGGCATGTACTTCTCTAGCATAGATATGTGAAACACTGGGCACACTGTTGATAGATTGGGTGGGAGTGCGAGCTCATATGCAACCTCTCCAACACATCTCAACACCCCAAATGGGCTAATATTCCTTGGATGTATTGTGCCCCACCTCCCAAAATGCATGCCACCTTTAGTCGGTGAGACTTTCAAGAAAACGTGATCGTAAGGGATGAAATTGACATCCCTGCACCTCTCATCTACATAAGACCTTCATGTATCCTGAGCTACCAGAAGACTCTGCCTAATCAACCCAAGTGTCCTCTGGGAGTTCTAAAGCAACTCTAGGTCTCCTATGCTGGCTTGGTAGTTGTTGTTATACGCAAACTCCACCAAGGAAAGATGCTCCTCCCATGGTCTACCAAAGTCCTTGACACACAACTGGAGCAAGTCCTCCAGGATTTGAATAGTCCTCTTGGACTGGCGATCGGTCTGTGGATGATAGGCTGTACTAAACTTGGTCTCCATCCCAAGTTTTCACTAGAAAGATATCTCCAGAAGGAAGAGGTGAATCTCAAGTTTGTATCTGATACAATCTCCCTAGTAATTCTGTGGAGTCTGATAATTAGGTCCCAGTATAATCTAGCCAAAGTAGACATGGGATAGGTCATATGAATCGGTATAAAGTGTGCCAATTTCATCAACCTATTGATGAAAACCCATACTGCATCCACTTGTCACCTGGAAGGGGGTAGATGTGTGAAAAAGTAGCACATGATGTAATCCCACTTTCGCTCAGGCAGTGGTAATGGCTTCAACAAATCGCTTGGATTCTAGTGCTCAATCTTGACCAGATGATAGACAAGACATTGCTGACACAATGTCGACGACATCCTTCTTGAACCCTAACTACCAATAAAATTGGCACAAGTCATGATACATCTTCACGGAGCCCGGGTGCGCCGTGAACCTCGAGTGATGAGCCTCGTGAATAATGTCCTTAAGCAATCCAAGAAACTCTGCAACATTAGGCACATATAACAGTCCCCTCATCCAGTACAAACCGTCTGCCTCTCTAACCAACCCAAAATGATCCCTTTGAAGGAACCACTACTTTGGCACCTGATCAATTGCTTGTGCCTGTTTGATATGGCCTGTCATAGTAGGACTAATCATCACCCTCGCTAACACTACCACAAGGTATCGATAGACTACAACCTCTCTCTAGTCCTCATACTATATACCCATAGTTGCCAATCTAGCTCCACATACAACTTGCAACCTCCTCAGGACATCTGCAACCACATTTGCCTTACCTGGATGGTAGGCAATGTCAATGACATAATTTGCCAGAACTCCAACCACCTGTGCTGTCTATTGTTTAGATTTTTTAGCGTGAAGATATACTTTAAGCTCTTATGATTGGTAAAGTGCTTGGAGGACACTCCAAGCAGATAGTGTCTTCTTATGCACATTACAAATATGACCACTGCAAGCTCTAAGTTATCTATGGGGTAGTTCTACTTATGCATTTTCAACTATAAAGAAGCATAGGCTATCACTCTACTTTTTTGCACCAACACACAACCCAGCCCTAAACTGGAGTCATCAATGTATACTACAAAATCATCATGGCCATCTTGTAAACTCAACACTAATGCAGTAGTGAGTTTCTCCTTTAGAGTTTGGAAACTCTGCTCACATGTGTGGTCTACACAAAGCGCGTCTGCTTCCTGGTCAACCGTGGGAGAGGGGCTACTAGAGAAGAGAAACCCTGTATGAACCTCCAATAATAACTGGGCAAGCTCAGAAAAATCCTTGTATCTTTGGGGTGGTAGTAGGTCACTCCCATCACAATACTACCTCGACCTTAGCTAGATCCACTACGATTCCAATCACTCATACTACATGTCCCAAAAAAACAACCTCGGATAGCCAAAAGTCACACTTGTAAAGCTTTGCATACATACAGTGCTCCTGTAGGGTCCGCAAAGCAATCCTCAAGTGTGGTTTGTGCACCTCTTTGGACCTTGAGTCAATCAAGATGTCGTCTACAAGTACAATATGAGTTGGTCCAAGTATGGATGGAACACTCGGTTTCATGGGATCCATGAATGCTACTGTTGCATTTGTCAGGCCGAAAGGCAAGACTAAGAACTCGTAGTGCTAGTTCAGACTCCTAAAAGCTATCTTAGATACATCTTCCTCTCATATCCTCAATTAATTAAAACCTAATCGAAGATCAATCTTCAAATAGACAGCAACTCCTCCAAGCTAATGAAATAAATTATCTATCAATTGGAGGGGGAAATGCTTCTTTTCTCTAACTTGGTTGAGCATTCTATAGTCGATGCACAACCTCATGTTGCCATCCTTCTTCCTGACGAAGAGGACCAGGCACTCCAAGGTGAGACACTTGGTCTGATAAAGCCTTGTTCCAATAGCTCCATCAACTAAGTCTTGAGCTCCCTGATTTCAAGAAGTGCTATTTGATACGGTACCCTAGAGATAAGGGCAGTACCTGAACCAAATCAATAGTGAACTCCACCTCTATGGTAGGTGGTAACCTGGGCACCTTATCTGGAAAGATATCTGCATACTCACTGACCACTCAAATTAGTGCCAACTCTTGTGTTTACTAATCTGGTGAAGGCACAACAGTGGCAAGGAAGACTTTACAACCCCTGTCAATCAATCTCTGAGACCACTGATAGGATATCGGACATCCTCCTCTTTCTCTACCTCTGCCCTGGAATGTAATCCTCACATTCCTCTTCAGTCTAAGCTGAACCTTCTTCTTCTAGGAGTCAATCAATGCCTGGTGGCACGTCATCCAATCCATGCTGACTATTGCATCAAATTCACACATAGATAAAATTGTGAAATGAGTGAAAGGATGTGCCGCCGAAAACCACAGCGACACCCTACACACACTCATTGGTGGTGCATAAGGCTCCGGCAGGAGTTGACACAACCAAGTCACTGTCTAAGACCTCTATAGACAGACCGATCCTATCGACAAATGTCTTGGCTATGAACGTATGCGTACTACTAGAATCTAACAACACAACTATAGGTGTAAAAGGGATAGTAAGAGTACTTGTGATGATAGCTACATCCTGAATTGCCTCCTTTGCACCCACATCATAAGTCCTGCCTGCTGCTCTGGCTTGCCACCCTCTATCTACCCCTCAACATGTGCCACATCCTGTGTCGTTGTCTGGCCAATGTCCAATGCATCTAGACCAGCCTGCCGCAGCTGACCCTCAACTCAACTCTCTAGCCCTGTAAGTCTCTCTCTCCCTGGTGTCCCTGTTGTGGTCCTTGTGCCCGCTGTTATTGATCACCTCTCCCCTATGGCTGGGCTGGTGGTGCGGTGAGAAGTGGCCACTGCTGTGATGCAGGTAGTCCTTACTATGGCTACTGGGTTGGGTCAATACTACAGACGTGACTCCCTTGGGCACTCAGCTGCACGGTGCCCCATGTCTCCTAATGCAAAGCATGCACTGGTGGCTCTCTTGTAGGCATGCCAATGGCATCTATGGCACTCTATACAGACAGGGTACTCCTGAAAATCACCTCACTATCCCTGGAAGGTCTGCCTTTGCTGGGGGAGAACTGCATATACTACCCCTCAGTTGCGTACACTGTCACTTCACCACCTGTTCTCTGTCTTTGCGGCTATGGGCCCCACTAATAATGTGCCTTGTTATTTTGCCCCTTATTACCAGACTGTGTGGTGCTCTTGGCCTTATGGTGCGAGTCATGGGCATGCTCGCACTGTAGTGCCCTCATGATGGCCTCTGCATGAGTCACACAAGATAATATTGCCACAATTACTCGCCAACTGACGCGCAATCCCTATGCAAACTTGGACTACTAGTCTGCTACGGACATATCCTCCTGTTACCTCAAAGATAGGAACTCCATCTTCCTCTTCTCCATGATAGTGGGAGAGAAGTATTGGGAGTAGAAGACCTCCGTAAACTAGTCCCATGTAATTTGCTTGAAGGCCCTGCCCTCAAGAAAGGCTGTGTGGGTAGAGTCCCACCAGAGTCTGCCAATACTCTGCATAGCCCTAGTGGCTACGTTAACCAATAGCTTTGGGTGACACGCATTTGTATTAGCACTAATCTAGCCTCATCAACCCACTCCAATGCGGCCTAGAGATTTATGCTCCTATAGAACAGATAATCCCAGTTCTTCAAGAAGCACTCAGCATCCCAACGCTCCCTGGTGTGATGGGGCTGCTTAGGGCCCTGATTGCCTAGCCCTCTACAACATCAAAATGACAGGGTCTAGCAGTCTCCGCCTCAAGGTCAGTTTGTCTAGGGAGCAGAACTCCCAGTGGCATCTGTCCTAAGGACTGGGATCTCTTACAGCCCTACAATCGGCTGCACTGGTGGAATATCGGGATATTGAGCTGGTGGTGGTGGAAATGGTGGTACTCGCTTTGGCTCAAAGGCCTCAGCAGGTGTCTCTATCCCTGTTGGCCTCTTCTTTAGTCTGGCCATTACCAGGGCCAGCTTCTATACTATATCCACCAACCAGGTTATCTCCTCACAGGACCGCTACTGATTCTCCATGGCTCTCATCTATCTGTCCTCAAGGCTTGCTACTCCTCTTGCATGATCCTAATCAACTCAGTCTGGGGATCTGCCACCGGCTCCTACATGAGCGATGGGGAACACCTGCCAGGGGAAAGCATGTGGCTTAGCAGCAGTCTACCTCGGCGTCCTCCTACCATCCGCTCAAACTATCCAATAACTAACACAAAGAACAGACTAACTGACACAAATGGTTTGCAAACTACCGCTCACAAATAGCCACACACACAAACTGACAGCTGGAAACGCCAAAAAGGAGGTTAGGGATAACACACACAAAAACATACCTGCCTACTAGATTGTTGATCAGCTAAGGATGGTGGGGGGTCTTAAATAGATCAACCACATACAACATACAAGCATGCAACAAATCATATTGGCATATCATACAACATACAGCACATGCATACAACACATGTATTCTGAAAGTGTGCTGCCTTAATAGTCCAAGATGTTGACTATGATACCAAGTTGCAATAGTTGAATTCAGTCCAAAAGGATGGACTGCATCATGATATTATAATTTTTGAAGTTACTCATTGGGCTATCACATACAAACTTTACGGAAGTGGATCTCAACCTTCTTGGAGGCTTAAGACAGATAACAAAATTGGTTTTCATAGAATGCGTGCAAAGTTCATATTACAAAGGTAGATCATAGACTTAAAGGAATCCTATATAAACACCCCTAGCTGTAACAAAGGCAGAATCACCCTTATGACTATAAGTGGGGACTTTAAAAATGTGATGATCACTCCCAACTATAGAAGAGGAACACGCTACTATAGTTTTGAGGTTGTATGATGTTGTGTACACCGTATTCTTACTACTTAGTTCAAGTGATTGGCTTAGGTTTTCTTATTAGTTACATGAAGATGATGCGAGTATTTAAACAAGGGTCGTGGTACCTATTCAACATACCCTTCATGAGCAATAATTAAAGTTTGAGAGAAATTACACATTTTGTGTACCTAACTTAGCTCCTCGTCATGTTCTATGACTCTAGGGCTTATATACCCTATAGACAATGGTTAGCCAAGTGCCAAAGTGTTGCAGGTCCACAGTAATAATATAACTATAAAACATGCTTAGCACATCCATCATGGCATATATCTGAATCATACAAGGCTTACATAGTTAGGGAACATGCCCATCATATAATTATCCACAAAATACATAGTCCAAAATAGACAACTTAATAGAGGACCCCCGCCACCAATGCCACTGGGCTGCTTGATCCATGCACCTAGGTCAGCCAACGTTAGGGAACCTAACCTACATATAATAGAAAACTACGTCAGTAATTAAATAAATTTTAGTACTTGTTCGAATAACTACCGGTAAAACAGAAAGTTGGCAAATGGATATTCCATTATCCACAGAACTTAGGAAACTTTAGAATTGCCTCACATTGGGAGGTAAACAAACACACTTAAACGCGTACCGATGCGCATTCACGATAAATATTCATGTTCCTACATACAACAATTATGCCTTTACATCCTCTATATTACACCTACCATGGTACTCGAGGGGCAAAATGAACGGTTAAGTTAGTAACAAAAATTCTAGAAATGTGTTGTGTTACTCCGTACCTCATACTCTTGGCCCTTTGCACCCAACCAAGCTCTGATGCCATTGTTAGGCTCAACAGGCCCCCAAAAGCTCTAATAACACTTCTTGGGCCATTTGGGCCCGCCACCAAACTCTGATACCACTGTTGGGCCCTTTGGGCCCCCAAAAGGGACTTGCAATAGGTGTCACAGCCCTCTCTTAATCCAAAAGTTAACTCAAGAAAAAAGATTTTCTCATTAAACTATATACAAGTGGCCAACACCTTCTATGACCGATGTGGGATAAACCCAACAACTCCCCTTAACACATCGAGCATCCCTGAAACCATCATCGTCTAACAAACTCCCTTTAAATCAAATGGCACCCACCTGGGAAACTACCCTTAAATCATCAGGTGGAACCCATGAAGGAAACTCCGACAATCAACGTAGGCAAACACCAACTCTCTCAAGATCATAACCTAGCTCTAATACCACTTCTTGGGTCCTTTGGGCTCCCAACCAAGCTTTGATACCATTGTTAGGCCCAAAGGGCCCCCAAAAGTTGTGGTACCACTTCTTGGGCCCTTTGGGCCTCCAACCCAACTCTGATACCACTGTTGGGCCCTTTGGGCCCCCCAAAAGGGACTTGCAATAGGTGTCATAGACCTTTCTTAATCCAAAAATTAAATCAAAGAATAAGGCTTTCCCATTAACCAATATACAAGTCACCAACACCTTTTACGACTGATGTGGGATAAACTCAACACATACATCACACTACCTTAGGGTTTAAAGTAGTACTAGTGCAGTCCGTACATCTCATACACTCTTACTCATAAAAGCCATAAAACCTCATATTTATAGATATAGGATTGGGAGAGGATTTAATATTTAGTTTTTGGATCTTAGCTTTTGAAAACCATCAAGTGTCTCAACTTTGAAGCTTTATCAAATATTTCTAGAAAACACGGCTAAATGGTCCAACATCAGAAGAACCTGTTAAAACACCACCGATGCCATCCTACGTTTAAAACGCACTTAAACTCGATACACATGGAGTCAAGTAGAGATGAAGCAAAGGAAGAGTCTTATGGACTTGGATGAGTATAGCTATATATTCTAGTTGGTGGATACTTAGCATGAAGATGGAACCAAATAAGAATCGGGTCACATAGCATGTAAAATGAGTCAAAGCCTCCACACAAGCTCAACAATTAAAAATTACTTAATTATCTTAATTAGGTAATAAGTGAAGTGTTAAAACTTATTAGGTAATTTAATTATGGTTTTGGTTTCATCTTCACTTAGTGGGCTTTAATCAATTTAGGGTTCTAATCGAATGGGCTTACTATATGATTTTTTGGATGGGTGTAAAAAAGTTCAAAAGAGCTTAAATTTGGATGGTGGGCCCTTAACACTCTAAGGTTCATAGGCAAATTCCACATTGGCTGGAATATGGGCTAATCAAGGGGAACAAGGCCTATTAAGCTCAGCCCTAATGTGCTGCAACAGTGTTCCCCGGCCGCACACCAATTTTGTAACTGTTTGTTCGTGAGCTGAAAGACTCAAAATGGGCTTGGATCAATAGGCATAGTTAGTTAACACATTGAGATTGATCCATGTAATAGTTTGGTCCAATTTAATTTATAAATTGACCAAAGTGGAATTTGCAATTTGGGTCACTCGATTGGCTGTTTATAAAGCTATCTCGACCCAAACAATTTAGAAATTCACAAATAAAACTAGAAACTTACCCAAATGGCCCCAAATATTTTCATGGTTCTACAGAAACATAGGTTAAGGTGTGAACCAAGTTTCACTCAAATCAAATACCATTAACCTAAAGGTATTTTATAAATAGAGTAGAAAAACCTAGGAAAAACCTAGGCTTTTCACCCTGCATCTTTACTCTGTTTGGGAAAACACCTACAAAACATACCTAGATAATTTTTACCCATTCCCAAAATTTATATATTTCATTTGACACTTATTGGAGCGTTGTAAATTTTACACGATTTATTAGCTTAGAATTGGTGTCCTACTATATAACACAATCATAGATCATGATCATAGTCATAAACAACACAAATAATATAAGGTATACTTATGGGTGATGTTCATGATTTTTTAGTGGTTATATTAAGTTTAAGATTTTACCAAGAACTCCTAACATCACCATGAATTAAATGACATGTTGTGCATCAACATATACCATAAGATCAGATAGTAAAAATTGGAGAAAGGGGAATTGATGCTACTGTAAAGTTGAAAGTTGACACCTTTTCTCAAATTTTTCTCTCATACACGCAACTTCTAGAGCATGGCAAGTAAAATACCTAACATAAAAGTTGTAGATCAACATGTTATGAGTGTAACAAAATACGAATCATGCCAAAGTAAAATCATAGTTCTAAGTTATGTTTTTTTTCCGAAATAGGGCAAATCAGTGACCTACGTACATTATAAAAAGCATGTATATTGAGTTACTAAAAATTCTCCTAACAGGCATATCTAATGCACAAAATTTCATAAAAATAAAATCGCTAAAAACTACAAGCCATCTAACCTGAAACGAGAAATAGATGTGGCAATAACTTGAAACTAACAAGGGAAGACAAAGGGGTGATCTTTTAAGGCATCTAACCTCAAAATCTACCACCATGGGAGGTTAGAAATGTGGACATCTAGTAGGGTGGGCATCGGTCAGACAAACATTGGACAAGCTATTGTCCACATCTGTCCGAAATTTGGTTTGTTAAAACTTGTCCAACTGAGTCAATATCTAATTTATCTTATTGTTATTTACTTACTGCAGTAGCAATAGAATTCATGTTCGGAGTTCAGTTATTTGAAATTGGGTAGATTTGGTGTAAAACCCCATTTTTGGGTTAGGGTTTTACCCGATTTAATTTTTGCCCTATTTGGGTCAGTATCGAGTTGGTTCGAGTGAGATCGGGCCAAACTAGTTTCAAATTATGATTATAGGCCAAGATGGCCATATGAGCATGTTATAATGGCTGATTATGCAAAACATGCATATAATAAGATTACAAGTTATCAGTGTATACTGAGGTATATAAATTTGTTTGTATATGTTAGACACGATTTTAGGTCTAGATTTAGGCCGTTGCAGCGTTTAGTATGAGTTTGGGATTTTTCTGGGTATTTCATTTGCATGCATCATAGGAATTTTAGATCACTCGATTGTGCCCCTGCGGGCCCATCTTGATTTCGTTTAGGGTTTCGATGCCCATTTACTCTTCTCGCCTCAATTCCTACCTATAGAGTCAATTTCGGGGCTCGAGTCAATTTCGAGTTCGGACGGTTTCGATCCGAACTTTCTGTTCATATCATAGAGCATATACCCATAGGTGGGACCTACTAGACCATGAGTTTTCAGACTTCCAAATCATGCCACATGGCAAGATCTGAGCCATCCACCCATCTTTATCTTCACCCATTGGTTTCCAAGTTTTCCATGATTTTGAAATTTTT
>JAVDBV010016014.1:0-14333 GCA_032619315.1 Piper longum
ACTACATGACTAATTTACTATCAATTTAAATGATGTAATTAGTTCATGTTAGTCTTAATTACCCATTTCATTTTCAGCAAGTCTAATGATAATTAATTATCAATGTGATATAATCAATTAAATCTTTCTTCACATTTCAAATTAATTATCCCAATTATAATTCCTCAATTACTAGTTAATAATTTAATTATTAACCATGCCCAATACTAAATTACTAGTATTAGCATATTCTTTACTGATTTGCATTATGTTTTCTTTTTAACTCGACCGTATCGAGTCAACCCGTATCGAGTCAAGCAGAAATTACAAAATTGCTATTTTTCTTCTCCAACCTTCTTGTTCCCCAAAACAGCTGTGTGTTGGGGTATTTTCCGACGTGCTGTTCATCACCGTCTTACCACCACCGGACAAGCCACCACCATGAATCGACTCACCTCGGCACCATCCTTGATCTCGACTAAGACGTTTGGCCACTGGTGTCATGATCTACCCACAATCATCGCCCGAAGTCATCAATTTGATCATGGTCGCGACCGCGTTTCGTTCGCTTCTGGCCTCTGTCCACCGCCATCAAGGGCAGTCGACCGACGTCGACCAGCTCCGCCATCTTTCCACGGTTCCTCCCTGACCAGCCCTGGCCACTTTCCGGCCATGGCGATGCCAGAATTGCCTGATTACAACAGAATCCGAAATTTCCGCCGCCCGTGCTTGCATCGCCGATTCCGCTGCCGGCGAGCGTCTCCGGTCCGATTGGGTCATCCCCTCAGACACCTCAACCCTCCAAGGACCTTTCGCGACCACATTGCAACCCAATGGCTGCCCTGGCCGGGCGGATTTTCTCACCCACAGTCGTCGGCACTGTTCACGCCCAAAACTCCGGCTTTTTCCAATTTATTTTTTTTCTTTAAGTTTTGTTGATTTAAAACTTTAATTCCATGATTATGAAGTTTATTATCCATTCCGATATATGTATACATGAAAATTTAGAGGAAGAAGAAAATTACCTGAGCAAAGAGGGAGCCGGAGCCAAGAAGGAATGAGGGTGACGCCCTCCCCTTTTACCCTCTTTTATAATGAAATAAGATAGGGCTAGGGTACGTGAAAGCACCCTTTCACCGTATTTCCTTAACCGGATAATCGGATAATCGACATGGTTCACTTAACCGGTTAACGGGTAGATAGTATGGTCCTCTTAACCGATTAAAAAAAATAATTAAACAGTTAAAAATACTTTTCACTTAACCGGGTAATTCACACTTAATGGTTTAACAGTAAATAATTTAAATGGGAACAAGAAAATAAATTTTTCCACGTTCGATCCCACCGCGACGAACGTTTCTTTTTTCCGGGTTTTTACATACAAAATCCACCATACTTTTCACGTAAGCTTTTTGAAACCATTCCATGAGGTTCTGGTCAATACAAGGAGGGCTCATCCAAAGAAATCCCCACCGACTATCCGTCAACAATTTGAGAAGAAGGTGGGGAAAATTTTGGAGCATCGACAGGTCAGCAAGGGTGCTACCAACTTGAGGATGGAGTACCTTATCCAATGGAGAGGGGAGGCAAAAAGTGAGGCGAGCTGGGAAAAGTAAAGGGACCTATGGTAGTTTGAGAGGAGAATAAAAAAGTATTGGGCAGGGCTTAACCCTCCGATGAGGACATCGGGTCTCATTGGTGGGGGAGGATTGTCACGGGTGTAAATGTGGGATGCGCCGGGAGCTAGTGTTTGGCGGTTGTCCCTAGACATTCCACATCCAAGGAGGGGTAGCTGGAGCTATCATGGTGGAAAAACAACTTACCAAGTGCCAACTCATGTTATGGCTCTAGGCCAGGATCAGACTATGGTGCATGGTGTGCCGATGATGGGCGCTGGAGTTCAGGTAGTGGTATTTGGATTGGGACCTGAAGTACCGAGCATATCGCAACTTGATGCGCCAAGGACCTCAAGACAGGTAGTCCACAGCGTGCAAGGTCAAAGCTAGCTGGGAGGTCGCTACTAGGATCGAGTACCGGCAGTGACTGTGAATACTGGGAGCTGGTGCTGGTGATTGAGCATTGTGACTGAGCAGAGGTACGAGTAAGGGATCGTGACCGAGCAGATGTACGGGCAAGGGATCGTGGCCGAACATCAGGCGCTACCGAGAGGTGTAGCGGTACCGAGCAGTGGGCGCTACCGAGACGTAGTGCTACAGGACTTCGAGCGCTACCAGTAAATGTAACGGTACCGGGTAGCAAGGTGCTACCAGTATTTGGAGGGGTACCGGGTCTGTGTGCGTATCGGTAAATGGATTGGTATAGGCGGGTAGCGGGTGCCCAAGTGGTGCGGGGACGCGATTGAGCCGATAGCATAGTATTAGTATTTGGAGTGAGATTGTCGAGCGGTGCCTGAGTGTGTGCTGGTATTTGGAGTGATCATTGTGCCGAACGCTGGGAGAGGTTGAGTCATGGCCGTGAGTGGGATGTGATCGAACCAGGAGGGTTTGATGATGCAGCCAACATGCAACCGAAAAGATTACATGATCTTGTTGCCGATAAGGCTTGTTGCTAATAAGAATTGTAGCCGATAAGCTTGGTTGCTACTAAGTCTTGAGGAGATAAACATCATCCAATGGAGAGGACCTGGACGGGATAAGGACAAGGTTGTGGATGACGATGAGAAGATCTTAGGCGATCTTTGGAGATAAGGATTGCGGGGAAGACCTAGGTTTATCTAGAGTTGGAGATAACACGTGAGTTGGAAGGCTATATAAAGAGAGCACTTATATGGTATTGGGACGATCGGTGGAGAGTACATCGAGAGGGAGAGCTGTGTTAAGTTCTGGTGGAGAGGAACTTGCTGAGATCTGAGGTGTGACGTAAATTGCTGCAGCCAGTCCTGCGAGGAGGACTGATCTTCACACCATGACTTCTGGGAGAGTCTAGTTGACCAGTACGATGTTCACACGGGCTCGACGTTCTTCAAACCTTTATAATTCCAGGTGAGCGAATTGCATGTGACAAGTTGATCCAATGGGGACGAATTGAAGGTTGAGTGTGAGGACTGATTGAGAGTGTTCTCACGGTCTCTCGAGCGAGGTTGAGAGGCAAGGTTGTGGGGTTTACATGTCTACAACTTGCAAGTAGTTTGGTGAGGGATTGCTTGTAACTCCTTTGTTGGGTGAGTAAATAAAGGTCAGGAAAGGGTTCCCGTAATTGTGCTGTCACGTCGAGATTTTGTACCGTGACAGGTTCTAGATGGATTCCGGTAACTCGTTGTGCCGGGACTGGTTACCGGTACTTGGGGTGCCGGACCACTGTGACTTGGTTGGCGGTGTCTCGCTACCGTGTGCGGGATTGTGGTGGTAATCGGTAGCCGGTATCAGGTGCTGCTATTTGGATTAGTCGATAGGGTAGCTATGCAGGGCGTGTTGGTGAGTGCGGGAAAATCATTTTCGTGTTGGCCGAACGAACACTGAAAGGTGAACAAAAAATTTTGCTTTAAGTCAGCCCCGTGACAGCAACCAAGTTGCCTCGCCTCTACTCACTTGGCTTTGCTCGTTTAAATACATGAAGCTGAGCCGAGCCTGAAGTCGCTACTCTAAACCCAACAGCTCTCTTTTTATTGAATGGGAGTTGTTGGGCTTAACAAAGCCCAACAGTTTTTTTTTTAAATAAGAGTTGGTGGGCATCACTAAGCCCAACAGCTCTTTTATTTGTTTTTTATTTTTTTTGTAACCTCTTACCAAAGCTAAGAGGAAGTTTAAAAATAAAATTGATGGGAGGGCCTTCATTGATATTATGATCGTCATTTTTGGTATGAACTGGTTATCATGTCATCCATGTAGTAGCATGCTAGGGTTCTATGCATTCATCCACGCATAACGATCTGGTTCAGTTCGCGAGCGAGCTTGATTCGGGGTGTCACAACATGAAAATTTTGGGGGGCCAAGTTGGATACTCCTAATTTTCAGATAATATTATCTATGTTATATCATCAGTTCATCTTTATAAAGAAGACTGCTAAATAAATAATAAATAAATAAATAAATGTAGTCATGAATAAATAGATAAATAATAAATATATAAAAATAATAATACTCTAATCATAAAATAATAATATCATTGTACTATATAAATACATGGGCCAACAACAGTAAATATCTTATAAACTCGTGTTAGTAACTATATATATAAATAAATACATAATCATGTGGCAAATAAATAAATAAATAAATAGTTAATTTTAATTAATAATTAATAATAATATCTTAGTCATCTAACACAGAATACGTAATTAAATACAAATAAATAATAACATGCACGCAACGAACAATTAGATAAGTAAATAAATAAATAAATAAAGTTTAGTAAATATGAATAAGATTAACATTAATAAGTAAATATATCATTAATAATAACAAATAATCACATAAACATCCATCATATACAACGAGCATAGAAATAAAACGAAAAATAATGAATAAATAAATAAATAAATAAACAAACATTTATAACATTAAAATATGCTAAATAAATTGAATATGCATCTAAACATGAGCAGAAGTACAGTCAAATAACATCTGAAAATGAGCTGAACCGGGTTAACTCGCTGATCTGAACTAGGTTGGCTGAGTTAATTCGATCTGGGTCAAATAAACTGATGGGTTGGGTTGGCTGGGCTGGTCTGGACTGCTGGATATGGCACAGACACAAGCAAGTTGGTGGCCACGAACTGGTGAACAAAAGTCAGGCTAGTTGACTTGAATGCCGGCAAGCAGATGCGAACATGGGTATACGGGTCCGACGGGACGAGCGGCACCTGTAGCCGGGAAAGGCCGATGGCGGCGTGCCTGGGGTCACTATTAGTCAGGATATACAGCCTTGATGACGTGGAAGACGATGGTGGTCGCGATCGGTAGAGTACGACTGGCTATTGGCCTTAAAACAGCCAGAAAGGGTGGAGTCGCCTTAGAGTGCGGCGTCGTCGTTGGGAGCGATTATAGCCACAGTGGTGGCCATGGGTTGTCTCAAAATGAAGATCTTGATGAAGGTTAACAATCTGGGTGGTCGAATTGGCTAGAGATGGGTCGTCAGTGATGAAAAATTCCTCAAACAAGTGGCGGTTGAGGTGAAGAAAACCAGCTATGAAAACATCGTCGCCAGGGGCGGTGCCGGTGGTCTTGAGTGGTATGGATAGATAGCCGGCCGCGATGCAGTCCTACGGGTGCCGGTCCAGTGGCTAGGGGCAAGCTAGAGACTCGCTGGTGGCGGTGTCACTAGGGCTGGTGGACGATGTTTCTTATCTTGCCACATGGCACGATTTGAATGTGAGACAACTTGTTGCTTGGTGAGGCCCACCTATAGGTATATGCGATATGTATATAGACAGGAAGCACGGATCAAGACTATCCAAAGTAAAAACTAACTAGAGTCCTAATAGTGACTCTATAGGCAAAAATCTAGGAAATGAGGCTAAATGAGCCTCGAACCCTTAACTCAATCGGGTGGAAACCTATGACTCAAATCAAGCTGGGTCCATAGGGTCACATTCTAGTGATTTAAAATCCCTATGATGCATGCAAATGAGATACCCTAAAAATCCCAAACTAATACTAAATACTGCAACCCCCTAATTCTAGGCCTACAACCATGACTAACCAATAAAAATTATATGTATTCCTCACATGTACACTAATAACTCATGATCTAATCATCTACATGTTGAGCATATTCAGCCACCATAACATGTTCATACTGCCGTCTAGGCCCCATACTCATGGGTTGAAAACTAGTTTGACTCAAGCTTGCTCGAACCAACTCAATACTGGCTGAAGCTAGGTTTTATAGCAAGGGCGGGCATCGCTGAACTGGGTAGGAGAAGGAAAAAGGAGGAGGAAGGAGGAGGGTGGTACTGGCCGGCGGTGAGGTCATCAGTGCAGTGATAGGATGGTGGATAAGTGTCAGGGGAGAAACAAGGGAAAGAATAGGGTCGGGGTTTGGTGCTGCCAGCAGCAATAGGGCGGTGGTGGTGGAGAGATGTCTGGGGAGAAACATGGGAAAAAAATAGCGTTGGGGTTTGGTGTTAAATAGCGTTGGGGTTTTGTAAATAAAACTTGACTCTCTCCCGATTCTAGTTAAAAAAATTAATAAATTCCAAAAATATAAACTAAAATATAATCAAATTCCATAAAATAAAATAATCATGTTTAAGTTGAATGACATGATCTAAGCCTACTAACCCATCCAAAAATACTAACTAATGCATCCAAATGCGGACAACGACCTAAATCTAATTCTATAGTCCACTAAAAAGACAAAATTGGGTGCACTCTCATATACTTTGATAATTCATTCTACTGTTGTTTTACTGATGTTTTCATCATATACTTGGGTACACATCACCCTTATGGCTCATAACGCACAGTTGTTCTCGGCTTAATACGCTTGCTCTAAAACTAACTAGACCGAAAATAGCAGTCTAACCGACAAGTTCTAATTATAAAACCCTAACTCTAATAATGGGTTTTACAGGGTCCACTTTTGGTATATACAGATATATATGGTTGGAAACTCAGATTGACACCAAAAAAAGGGCAATCCGGTTATCCGAAATCCCTAAGATGCATCCAAATGAGATACCCTAAGAAAGCCCAAATGGATACTAAATGCTGTAATGACCTAAATCTAGCCCTAAAGCTCTGAGCTAACATAACAACTGACTTGTATACCTCAAGTATACATTGATAACTCATGCTCTAATGTCTAATAACTTAAGCTATAATCTATATATTGGGCATGCTCAGCCTGCAAAATATGTTGATACAACCATCTTGGCCCCATACTCATGGTCTGAAAGCTAAACTCACTCAAATCAAAACGAGGCTGACCCATACCAGGAAGGGCAACAAGCGGGTAAAACCCTAACCTAAAGCATGGATTTTACACATGCAACCATGCAACACATAGAACCATACGAAACTAGTCATATCATACATGATACAACATGCTCACATACACCACACATCCCGAAAGTAAGTTGCCCTAATAGTTGAAGAAGTAGGCTCTAATAGCTGGTTATAATACCTTAATCCGGCCCGACTATTGTTCCAAATCTTGATGTTATAGTTCGCAAAGCTATTCATTGGACTACTATTGTACAAACTTTACAGAGGCAAATCTTAACCCTCAAAGAGGCTTAAGATAGACACTTACGGAATCTTCATACAGTGCATGCTAATCATACTATTATAGGAAGGATCTTAAACTTAAGGGACCCTAATTGAGCACTCTGAGCCACAGAAAGGCAGTACCTACCTTGAGACTAAGAGGGTGACTTCCATCTGCAATGACCACTCCGAGCTACATGCAGGCAACTTCTCCAATGCATCTAAGAGGTTGAGTTCTTAAAAGATGCATATGAATGATTTGGTTCTTATATTTAGTTCCAGTGATTCGGATTTGGTATCTTGTTACTAGATGTTGATAAATTGCGGTAAGTAAATACTAGGTTGTGGTTACCTTTTCCACACACCCCGCAACATATGTATTAAAGCCGAGAGGCATCATCCTATGCCGCGACATCATACCCAACAGTCAGTCTTTACATAGACTCTTCACGCAGCATGAACCGTAAGCTTCTTCTGTCCACATTTCTCTAACACTTACACACAGCTGCAACCAAATAAATTTTGAGTACCTTAAGTTTCTCTTCATCATGTTTCGCGACTTTGAGGCTTACACACCTTAGAGATGATTTGTAGTCCCACATCTAATACCTACTGGGGTAAGATCTTGTTTATATGTGGGAATGGGCGATCGATCATTAAATTAGTAACCACTTTTGAAGAGATGACTTAACCCATTATGTTGTACTTTGGGCCGGGTCATTACAAATGATATCAAAGCCTCCTGATTTCATGTTAGATAGTAGGCTAGACTAGGGACGTTAGTTAGGCTACCAGTCATCGGCCAAAGAAAGTCATGAGCTGGGGCTAGCAAAGGGCCAAGTGTAGGAATTTCGGGGACAAAATTTCCTAAGGTGGGTGGATTGTGAGATGCTTCAACTTAGTCTCACATCTAATACTTATTGGCGTAAGACCTATTTATAAGTGGGAATGCACTATAGATCTTTAATATGGTTAGCCACTTTTGAAGAAATGACTTAGCCCATTATGTAGTTATCTCATTAGTTTGCACTTTGGGCATGGTTATTACATGATTGTTAGCCCTTGCCACAAAGCTAATTACCCTGTAAAATAGTTATAATAGTAATAGCAAGGCACTTGTACACAAAACATCCATAGTATACACCCATAATCATACAAGGTACAAAAGTTCAGGGCAGATGCCCGGCCAAGTACATAATACAAACTACATAATAAAAGGCCCCTGCCACCACTATGAGCTGTAGATACACTTGCTTAAGCTGGCCAATGCCTCGAGATCTCACCTACATACATATAGAAAGCTCTTCAGTATTCAAATAAATTTGAACTCCTGTCTGAAATAATTAATTGTATTTCAAGACAAGCAAATGGTTACTCCCTTACCCACAGGAACTTAGAAACTTCCTATAAGCACTGTAAGCAAGAGCAATTACATAAAATGGGCTGGCCCATAAGCTTGACAAATATACTTACATACATAGCTTATGCCCTCACATCCTCCATATAACACATGTCATATTACTTAGATGGCATTGAAACAATTTGTTAAATTTGTACCTAAATTTTAGAAATGCGTTGTGTTATGAGTATCCACGTACATTAGATTACTTTAGAGTTTAAAGGAGTACTAGTGCAATTCATATTACCTATACAATACTCTCATGTTCATAAAACAAAACCCTCATATACTTATAGTAGGCTTAGGTATAGTATATTTTTTGGAGCTTAACATTCGAAAACATCAAGGAATCTCAACCTTGAAGTTTTATTGAACTACAAAAAACTTGGCTAAATAGCTTTGCATCCATGGGATCCGATAAAATGTCACTGACGTCATCCTATGTTTAAAACTCGACGCTCAAGGAGCCAAGTAGAGATGAAGTAGAAGATTCCTACAGATCTGGATGAGTGAAACTCCTTATCCTAAATCGTTCACACCACATAACCTCAAGGGCGACAAAGGTGAGGTCTCTTCTGGCTTCTTACCCCAAGATGTACGACCCTAATTGAGTACCAAATGCTTCTTGAAATGCTTCCCAAAATTTAGAAGTAAATCTCGAATCACGATCCAACATTATCTCTTTTAGCACTCCATGATACCTCACAATCTTTTAGATATATGACCTTGCCAATTTCTCTGATGTGAAGTTCATCCTAATTAGAATGAAATGCGTAGATTTGGTCAATCTATCAGCAATTACCCAAATAGTGTCATTGTGATTTTTGGTCTTTGGTAAGTTAGAGACAAAATCCTAGGCAATACATTCCCACTTCCAGTCTGGAATTGCTAGAGTTTGTGAAGTACTTACTACCTGACCTCAAGTTCTTTGCCTTAATCAACGGACAAGTTTGACATTTTTGCACAATATTTTCTTCATACCTAGCCACCAATTATTTCTTTACACATCATGATACATCTTTGTAGCTCCAAGATGCACAACATTTCTAGAAGCATGTGCTTTGAAATGGATATCACTATGAAGATTAGGAAAATCTAGATCTTGAGGAACATAGAGTCGATTATTAAATTGAATTATCTATCATCACTCTTAGAAAATCCTGGATAAGCTTGCATAGAGATCGACTGATTTAGCAACACATCTCTTTCTTGTGCCAACCTGACTCTACTAATTACACTAGGTCTTATTATCAATCGAGTCATTATGGTTACAATATATCTATCTCTGAGCTGAGCTGGATAACGACTCAATGCATCAGCCACCATATTAGCCTTTCCTTCCTGATAATCAATCTTAACATCATAATCAATCAAGAATTGAGATCATCTCATTTGCCTATTGCTTATGTCTTTTGGGATAAGATATACTTCAAACTTTGATAGTCAATCATTAACTTGAATGGAGTTCCATACAAATAATGTCTCCAAGTTTTCAAAGCATTAATCACCGCGACTAAGTCCAATTCATAAGTTGGATAATTCTTCTCATGTGACTTTAACTATCTCAAAGCATAAGCAATAACTTTGTCTCTCTACTTGAGTACACATCCTAATCCAACTCCTAACGCATTAGTATATGTCACAAAATCTTCGTATCCAACCAATAATGATAGCACAAGTGCTGAAGTCAATTTTTCCTTCAAAGTTTGAAAACTTTGCTAGTAATCATTACTCTAGATAAAATTTTCTTCCTTCCTAGTTAATTTGGTAAGAGAAGCTGCAATAGAGGAAAACCCTTTGATAAATCTTCTATAATATCCAACTAAACCCAAGAAACTTTGAACTTCAACAACCGTCTTTGGTGGCTCCTACTTCTGAATAATTTCAATCTTGGCTAGATCTATAACAATTCATGCAACAGAAATAACCTGACCCAAAAGAATTTACCTCTTTAAGCCAAAAGTCACATTTTGAGAACTTTGCATACAATTTGTGATCTATCAGGGTTTGAAGAATAGTTTTCAAATGTTGTTCATGCTCCTTCTCTGAAGAAGAATAGATCAAGATGTCATCAATAAAGATAATGATAAACTTATCCAAATATGGTCTGAACACTCAATCATCAAATCGATGAACACTCTAAAAGCATTAGTCAACTCAAAAGGTAACACTAAAAATTCATAATGCTCATACCAAGGTCTCAATGGTGTCTTCGACACATCTTTAGCTCTAATCCTTAGTTGATGATACCCTGATCTCAAGTCAATCTTTGAGAATAATACAACCGTGGACAATTGGTTAAACAAGTCATCAATACGGACTAGATGATACTTGTTTTTAATAGTCACTGGATTAAGCATCATATAATCAATGCACTTCCTCGTACTCCCATCCTTCTTCTTCACAAACAAAATTGAAGCTCCCCATGGTGACACACTAGGACAAATAAATCCTTTATCTAACAAAGTCTGCAATTGAGTCGTCAACTCTTGTAATTCTAGTGGTGGCATACGATATAGAGTTTTTGAAATTGGAGTCGTCCTAGGTAAGAGATCAATGGTAAAACTTATCTCTTGTTCTGGAGGCAACCCTATAATATCTTCCATAAATACATCATCAAGTTCACGAACAATAGGAATAGATGATACCCCGGTTTCTCTTTGTTGGTAGAAATCAAGGCAACCCACAAATCCTCGACCCATATACTTGAAATTTTGTGATAACCCACAAATCCCGAGGAAATATCCCTTCCTTGCCCTTAAAAAGTGCAACATCGTCTACCATTTCAAAAATATACATTCTTCTTCTTACAATCTATCAACGCACCATTCTTTGATATCCAATCCATGCCAAAAATAACATCAAACTCTACCATCCAGAACACAAAGAGATTGGCCACAAAAGAGCACTGTTGGATATTAACAGTGCCCCTTTGTGCACCCACAGTGGATACAAGACCAGCAGGAGTGGTTACTAATAAAGAATGTCCTAGAATCACCACTTCTAATCCCACTTTATCAATAAATTAGAATGAAACAATAGAATTTGTACACCCAGAACCAAACATTATTAAAGTCGGTTTAGATCCAACGTGAAGTATACTTGCAACAACTTTAGTCTTTGCCAAAGCATCAACAATAGTAGCTGCAAACATCTTCCCTTTAGCTTGTACTGGTGGTGCCATAGATTGATTTGATGTAGCAGTTGATCAAACCAATTATACAATAGGCATAGCAACAACGACATTCATCATACCTCCTTGTTGATGATTCTGATTGCTCCTTTGACCTCCTCGATCTGAACCTTGTGGAGCCCTTTGCTAACCTTGTGGAGATGGAAAATAAAAATGCAGCTAAGGAGTTGGCAACAAACCCTCTTATTGAGTTCCAAAAGAGCAATTCCTCTTCTTATGGCCTAGACCTCCACATCATAAACATACAATGCGAGAAAAGATTGTTGAGTATGTGGTTGCTGGTTCAGTTGTGAGCATGCCTTTTTCATATGACACAGGTAACCACAACCAAAACACACCACTTGATCTAGTTTGCAATCACCAAAGTATTGACGCTTATAAGTAGAACAAACCATTGCATCCCACTGACCTTGTATCATCCTCATGGTAATGTCGGACTCCTTCCTTCATTTCTTCTCATCACACCCCATTTGTTGCTTATATTGGTGTTTCTTTTCAGAAATTTCTAAGTTCCAATAGTTTTGTCTCTTGTCTGATAGATTCTTTCATCTCTAGAAGTTGTACTAATCACTTCATCCAATGTCTCGTATTTTATAGTGGCTAATATTTACTTAATAGGGTAGATCAGCCCCTCAAAGAATCGGTCAGCCCACATCTTTTTTTTGGCTACTAGACCAAGAGCAAATCTCTCCAAATTAATGAACTTGACGAAATATTTGGAAATTGACATACCCATTTGCTCCAAGTGTTCAAATTCTAGTTCTCCCCTTCTCTTCTCCTCAAGTGGAAAATACATATCGTCGAACACCACTTGTAATTTCTCCCAAGCAATGTCCTTAAACGCTTTCCCTTGGTAATGAACTCTCTTGGGAGAGTCCCACCAGGCCCCTACCTTGCCTTTGAAAGTACTCGTTGTTATTCGAACCCAAACCTATATAGGCAATCCATGCTCTCGAACTCCCTTGGAAGTAATCAACCATTCGTTTGCCTCTTCTAGGTTTAGATTTTCATCAAACATGCCACCTCTATTCTTTAAAAATTTCTCTACCTTCCACGCACTAGGTTTTACCCGTTGAGGAGTATTTCCTTCTCCAACTTTGAGGGTTCTTGAAGGTACAATCTCTCCCCCACTTCTAGTTCCATTCCTTCCTTGCACAGGTGCACAAAATAAAATAGGAGTCATATCGTGGGTCACAATCATTGGTGGAACTGGTGGTGTACTTGTCACATGATTCTGAGGTGATCGTGTAGGTAAGGATGGTGTCTCACTCCTTTCCCTATCCTTGATAGGGCTCATTTGTGATCTCGCAAACTTAACCTTCATTTCTCTCATTTGTTGCTCGGTGTTTGTTTGCATTTCCTTCAATTTTTATTGGATCTCTAATTGCATCTCTATCACCCTTGTCAAAAAATCATTTATCACAATCATCCTACTACTTGATCTCACTGATCGGGAAGCTCTACTTCCCCCTAAGGTAGCATGAGACCGTTCTGAGTTCTATCATCATTAAGTTGAATAAGTACCTCGGGAATTGTAACATCAGGCACTAGGACATTCTCTAGTGGAACATCTTCTTCATCAACGACCTGACCACGAGGTCGGCAACCCACTATCACTATGATCGCTATGAGCCTCCCCTGGACTCAAACTCTAGATGGTATCAAATCTCTAAAAATGGTCCTGCAAGTCCTACTCACCATATCTATCAACCTCCTACTAAGACCATACCAACCAAAGATAAGCGCACAACAACAAACAACACAAACAAGAACATATCTCCCAATGGAAACTAGGGATCAATTCACATACACTCATACTCAAAAAAATTATCATTACAATCAACTAAAACATAGCTCTAATACCATTTTGTAACATCCCATGTCCGGTTCATGCTTAAACCGAACCATAATGTTATATTATTTAATATTGATATATCTTAACTTAATTAAATGGAAGACCACGTCCACAAGCCCCTTAAGATCTAAACCTACTTGGCATCTTAGATAGAAGACAACGACTACCCACAACCTCAACAAGGAAAACCTAAGGAAATATAAACATTAGTCAAAATATTATAAATTATTGGAAATATAAGTTCCCAAAACATAGGGTTACTACATCAGTAAACTAAGCTAAGAGTAAAAATGTTCGATAACCAAAATAAAATAGAAAAGCATCATAAAACAACATGACAATAATAAGATGAGAGTGTGTGTATGTCTGAAGACTTTAGCATCGCCCTAAATTTGGCCAACGTACACCACTGACATAAATATTAAAAGAAACAAAACGTGAGTAACAAGTTATGTAATAAGTTACCTGTCCACAAAATAAAATAAATATAATATTAAACTAGCATACTAATTCAACAGTTCATATTAAAGTAAAACAAAAAGAGGATAGTACACTACTAGAAGAATCACATAATACCCAAAGGAAACTACATCGGTGTGTAACCCACAATTGATTAGGCAACACCCTTTCTCCTATCCTCTCCAATTCTACCATGCTCCTTTGCTCTGAGTTCTGAAGTCAAGTCAAGTACACCGTAGTCATAACATATGCGGTAGAATACGGTACACATAACCCTAC
>JAVDBV010016099.1:1455-21831 GCA_032619315.1 Piper longum
TGGATGACAACAAGGAGAAGAAGGGTGGGGAAGGGATAAAAGGAAGGAAAAAAAGAAAGGAGGGAGAAAAGGGTAAGAAAAGAGAAATGGGAGAAAAGGGAAAGAAGAAAACGAAGGAGGGAGAAAAAGGAAAGAAAAAGAGAAAAATTGGAGAAAGAAAAGAAAAAGAAAAAGAAGGGGAGGGGAAGAGAGAGAGAGAGAGAGAAGTTGGAGATACGTCTAAATTCAACACAAATGGGCAATGCGTGCAAAATAGGCACAAACACGACCCTGATCTACTCTACACAACCGAGTGAAACACAAGCCACTAACAATTGGGGCCAATAGAACAACTCAATCACAGGCGCACCCAACGTCCAAGCCCACAACAACACTCAAAGATCCATCTAACCACAGACCAATCAAACAGGATTAACCGCATGCTACTCAGATCGAAAAAACAACAATCCACACGTAAATTGCCAAGTTTTACTGTACATGCTACTTTAATATTGACTTGTTAAAAAGCACTAACAACATGAAAACTGAAACTGAAACTAAAATTGAACATAACTTAACTATACAAAACATTTTACATGCTTGCTCTAAACATAACATTACGAAACATATTACTTGTTTGTTTGTTACTCATTAAATATAATTAGTCATCCTCATGGAATTATATTCAACTACATTAAGTCCATGAACTCTCTAATTTCAACACTAATAAGTCTAGTGTTTTAGTCTGTTTTATTTGGAAGTCCTTGCCCGTGATTCAGCATGATCTCATAATATGTTTTCTTTGCATGACGTATGGAGTCAGGACTCAACTTAAAATCATAGATCTATGCTATGACACCTGTTACTTCTGCCACCTTGCTTTCTAACTATAGCTCAACGTCGAATGATCTGCTCGTTATTAATATTTGGAACTATTGTAACTATAATGCGTGCGTAACATGACTTATTTAATACGCAATACAACGATAAGCATCAATTAGGAATATGATAACTCTATGAAAGAGTTATTATTCTTTGCATTTTATGTTGAATTTTGTCATGTTTCGAGTTATTTTTACTTAAGTTTTATTAGTTTAAGAGTACATTATTTATTATTAATAATGCAAGAAATTATTATGATTTTGGTGTAAAGAGTGTTAATTAATGTTGTTTTATTAAGGTATACAAGTTAGAAGACGATCCGGAACAAATTTGGAGAGAAATCAGGCGAAAAAATAAATTCAGGAAGGACGGCTACTGTAGCAACTCGGCCCGGTTACTGTTCATCTGCCCCGTTACTATTTAACTCGGTTGCTACGATAACAACGACCCGGGTACTCTAGCGATCCGATTATTGTTGCATGGTGGGCCCATTTGAAATCTTTGGCTGGATCATTTATAAACTGAATCAGGGTTTTATAGAGGAAAAATAACAAAAAGAAGAACAACTCTTGACGGCTGAGAGACGGTGCAAAAGAGAGAAGGAAGATGAAGAAGTTGGATCACAAGAAGAAGACGTTTTCTCCAAAAGAGTTTTTCTTACTCTAATTTATTTTTCTTTGTGATTAATGATGTCTTTCATATCACATATGAATTTCTTGTGTTTATTTAAATATTCTATAGAGTAAATTCTTTTCTAGGATTTTCAATGAAACTTAGTTCATGGATTAATAAAGGTTATTAATTTTTATTTATGTGATTGTGTTTTTCACTCATCTATTTTATTCTATTCGTGAATGTTATTATTAGATTGGCCATCTATTGATTGATTTGGAAATTTAATCTTATCTAGAGATAGAAAGATTAGATTTATCATTTAATAAAATAGCCTTTTTTTCATTTATTTTAAGTGATTTACATATAAGATAGAGATATACCAATATGTCTTGGGTAACTGTTAAGGGCAAAACTTAATGTATCATTTTGCATACGTAATTTCATAGAGATATAGAAATTGGGTGCGAGTGATAAGCTTATTGTGAATCTAAGAGATGTCATAAATAATTAATTCCCGTGGTTAATGATTTGAATGTGCAATTTATATGTAAAAATTATAACTTTAATCATATAGAGCACTAAATGAAATTAAAAATCTAGGTTTGTTGTCTTGAAATCAATTCATCATTTAAATATTGCAATTTTAGATTAATTTAGTCGTAATTTATAATTAAATCAATATTTGAACTTGTTTTCATTTAAATATAATTAATTAAATTAGTTTTAGTAATTGAGAATTTCTATTACTAATTCCTCGTACGATGATACTTTCTTATCATTTTTATTACTTGATTCGACACATGCACTTGTGTTATAATTTCCACATCATAACATATAATAAGTATTGAAGCAAAAAAAAATTATAATTAAAATTATACTGAAATCTTAGTTAAGTATATAGTCATTATCTAAGTATTAATTCAAATATTATGATCATCTAAGAATTATGTTCTTACACCACTATCAAACATAGTTCAATAGACTCTCAAAAATATCGAATTAACCTTAGATTAATTGACTAGTTCTATTTTTAATTAATCAAATTCAGAAATCAATTCTTTGCATAAATGCCACGGCCTTGAACTGTATTTAAACTAGCACTGCAACTTTTGCATGTGACAAGACAACTTTCCCGACAAAAAAGCGAAAGAAATTATAAAAACTTGATATTTATTCTTTTAACCATGCATAAATTGATATTGTAGCATATATTTAACATAAGCATGTTGTCTTTTCATCAAAACAACACCAAAATCATCACTTATAAGGACATAAATAAATATTATGAAATTATGTTGCAAAAATTCATGCTTAATTCCCAAAAATTTGATTTTTTGAAATCAAATATAATCTAATTAAATCTATTGCATATAAAATCCAATTAATGGTACATCAAACATAGTTCACTAGACTCTCAAAAATATCAAATTAACCTTAGATTAATTGATTAGTTCTGTTTTTAATTAATTAAGTTTAGAAATTAATTCTTTGTACAAACGCCAAGACTGTGAACCATATTTAAACTAGCACTACGACTTTTGCATGTGACAAGACCATCTTTTCCGACAAACAAGGGAAAGAAATTATAAAACTTAATCTTTATTCTTTTAATTGTGCATAAATTGATGCCAAAACATATATCTAACATAAGCATATTGCCTTTTCATCAAAACAATACCAAAATCATCACTTATAAGGACATAAATAAACTATTATGAAATTACGTTATAAAAATTTATGTTCAAATCCCAAAAATTTGATTTTTTGAAATCAAATCTAAGCTAATTAAATCCAGTGTATATAAAATTCGTAATCTACTTTGAAAATTAAAAATCAATACACCAAACATCAAATCAAAGTAACAACTCATATGATATGCAATGACATGATCAATTAATTAAACTAGATTGATTACTAACCTTGATCTAGGATTTGATACTAAATCTTATTGTCAATTATGTCGCCAGCATAACTCTTAAAAAATATCTTCCCAAGGATGATTGATGATGGAGAAAATAGAAAAGAGACGCTCTAGTAAAGTTTTGAGAATTATGATAATAGTTACTTATGTGTGTGTGTGTGTGCAATTTTCTCATAATACCAAGTATTTCTCTATTTCTCCTACATGGTCTATAATTAGACTTTTGAGGCGAAAATGCCTTTAAAAGTTGTCCGCAAGCAATTTATCCTTGTTCGCAACCCAGACGTGATGATCATTTACTTCCCGTACAACTATTGGTCGAGAATCCTTTACTTGAACCTTCTCACCTTAAAGGCATTAATCACACCGATCCATATTGTTTTCCAATTGTCTATAAGCTGTCTGTTTCATATTCGCTTAATTAAACATACCTTTAACAATGAATAAATTGATTACCATATGTTGAAATTTAAAATATAATACAAAGTTACATTAAAGTTACATTAAATTAATGTAATTATCAATGTGTCATGTAATAAATGAATAAATTGCTCAATGCACCATGTATTAAATTATTTCTTGAATTTTTCTAATCTAATTAAGATGTCATACTTAATACAAAAGAAGAAAAATAGATCAAAAAATGTGAATTAATACCTTTTAGGGAAAACACTATTATTAAATATTTACTGATTCGAAAAAATAGTAATATATTTTATAAATATTACAACCTTAATCTTGAAGAAAACTATATTATAATCTCATGGGTATCAATCTTTCAATTATTATGCATGATCTTTATTCTTTATTAGTGATAAGTGATAGAATGCTTGAAAATAAACATACATCTAATGTGGAAACCATTACCCTTTAAATAAATCTCGTCACTATATTCAAGATAAAGAAATAAAATTCACCAAATATATACAAATAATATACACAATAATTACTTGAATATAAATTATAATTAATTAATAATATTATATAAAGGAACTATAATTTTATTCTTTACTGATGTTAGAATGTTAGAAAAGAAACCATATGTCCAATTTGGGACCCGTCACACTTTAAATAGATCTCTTGATTGTACAATTTCTATAAATTTAAACGTAGAGCTTCCATTATTTATAATTTGGCTCATTATAATAAATTAGAAGTAAATATGCCAGTCTTTACACACATATAACCTCCACAATTTAACAGATAAAGAGGCTTATTAATAAGAATAACCATCAATGTACAATTAAATTAATATATGATGCATGACTTTATGGATTTTTTCAAAGATATTAATTTTATTTTTTATCAAATATTTAATATTTTATTTTCAACTTAGAGTTTTTATTTATTTGTAGTTATTTAAAATAATATTAAATATAATTTGGCTCTTATTAAATATCTTTATAATGGAAGAGGATTTGTGCAACAACATTGTAGCAGCTTCCTTATTGGCTCAAACCACCATCGTTAGCTTCCTTATTGGCTCAAACCACCATAGTTAATGGAGTCTAAAAAAGTAACCATAACAATCAGTTAAACTTCTTTAATGGTGGTGATTTATACCAATCAGAGTGAACTGCTACAACATATTTGCAACATTTCATAAAACAGATCCAATTCCCGATGTAGCAGCCGCTTTATTGGCTCAAACCACCCCTGTTAATGGAGTCTAAAAAATAACCACAATAATTAGTTAAACTCCTTTAATATGGTGATGATTTCCCTTTCCAATATATATTACATAAAGAGATTAATAATTAGATAGCTTTTAATGTATAATTAAACTAATAAGCGACATACGGGAATATGTAAAACTTTGGTTATGATGAGATTCATCAACTTAGTCTCGTATCTAATGCTACTAGGGTAAGTTCTGTTTATAAATAGAAATATGATCTACATCTTTAAATTTGGCTAACCACTTTTGGAGAGATGACTTAACCCATTACGTTGAACTTTGGATCAGGTCATTATAAATAGTTTCACAACGTATTAGATGGTGGGCACTAAGGGCATTGCTAGGGTGTGAGTCACAAGCCAAAAAAGGTCATAAGTTGGGGTTTACAAGGGTCTAAGTGTGAAAATTTCACGCATGAAATTTCTTAAAAGTGGGTAAATTATAAGATCACTCAACTTAGTCTCATATCAAATACCTACTGAGGTAAATTTTGTTTACAAGTGGAAATAGATAATAAAAAGAGATGACCTAGCGCATTATGATACACTTTAGGCCGGGTTGTTACAAATCAATAAAATAAAGATTATGAATAAAATATTCTTAAAATATACAAAATGACTATATATGAATAAAAATTTGAGATCTGGATATATCTTATATAAATTTAAAATTTTCGTCATTTATAATAAAAAATATTGAAACTTGATTATTTATGATATATATTTTTAATTTATTATAAAAATTAAGCCATAATCGGATGATATAAATTAAATTTTGGGTAAGAAACTTACTCACATTAACTTTTCTACGTTAGATATATATAAGAATAATATACTCCTTTATGATGAACATTTATTAGGAAAATTATATACCGTATATAAATTTCATTTTTTAGATGCAAATTCCAAAGAATCATAACAGTTATTAAAAACCAAAACTTTTTTTTTTCATCTCCCTATTCTTTGTTGTGTTGGTTACCCTTCTATCTTAACCCTTCTTTGTCCACCACTAAAACTATATAATTGTTTTAATAGTTAATAAGTACCCCTTCAAATGTCAAATTATGGGCTGGGTGGGTTAGGTCGTTACACTGTTGTCAATAAAATTAATATTATGATTAAAATATTTTTAAAATATATAAATTGATTATATATAAAATAAAAATTTGAGATCTAGATATATTTTATATAAATTTAAATTTTTTATCATTTGTAATAAAAAATATTGAACTTGATTATTTATGATATTTTTTTAAATTTATAATTAAAAGTAAACCATCTTTGTAATCGGATGACCAAGTTTGGGTAAGAAACTTACATCTATATAAGAATAATATATTCTTTATAATGAAATTTATTAGGAAAATTATATATCGTATATAAATTTCTTTTTTTTAGATGCAAATTCCCGGGTGAATCATAATAAAAAAAAAAAACTTTATCTCCCTTTGTCGTCGCCCGGTAGCATCTCTTCCCTGTTAACTATTTTTCTCCACTACTAAATTACTAAATTAAGATATATTATTGTTTTAATAGTCAAAGCCATGAATAATTACCCTTAAAATGCCGTTAAAAATAGTCTACTAGTTAATAAAATAAATAGTATGAATATTTTTTTTAAAATATATAAATTTAATATATATAAAATAAAAATTTGAGATCTGGATATATCTTATATAAATTTTAAATTTTTGTTATTTATAATAAAAAATATTAAAACTTGATTATTTATGATACTTTTCTAACTTATCGTCAAAATTAAGTTGTCTTTTTAATCTGATGACCGAGATTAAAATTTAGGTAGGAAATTTAATCTCACAAACTTTTTTGCGCTATTTTATATATATATATATATATATATATATATATAATATTTATGAACGTTTATTAAGAAAATTACCCTATGTAAATTACTTGGTTTAGTTGTAAATTAACGAATTATATACCACTTAGAAAAAAAATAAAACTTCATGTGCTTTCCTTTTTAACCTTGCTTTCTCCTCAACTACATTAACAGTTAATATCGTGATTCCTGGTCCAAGCCATGAATAAATACCCTGATAAATTATTTGTATTTCTTCACACTTTTTTTGTTTTTGTTGGATTGATGTCACCCCTCTAAGGTTGCCGATTGCAGACTGAGGTGGGAAAAAATAGTACTTTGAATTTTTTTTTACTTTTGAACCGATGATGTTTTGCCCCTTTTGTCTTCTTGTTTAGTACTTTCTTGCCGATCAAATCTAATTGTATAGGTTTCCTGCGCCGATTTTTTTGTTCTGTGTAAATTGATCCTGCGCCGATTTTTTTGTTCTGTTTAAATTCTTGGGCCTTTAATGAATTTAAAATCATCAATAAAAGCTGAATTCTTTGAAGACCAATGTTCGAAGAGGGCAATTTTGTTTTTCTTTGATTTTGAAAGCGAGCAATATGATTTTCTTTTTTTAGCCGCTAGGTTAAGGTCACCGATCAAATGGATTTTTAAATGTCGTCGATTTTTTTTTTCTCACATAAAATTTGTGAATTTTTTTCCCGTCTGCAGGAGATGGAAACTGATGAGGACTATACTTATTTTGACGACAGCGATGATTACTTTGATAATGATGTTGATGATATGGATGACGAAGATGATCAAACTTATGACAACGCAAATTATTTAGCTACCCAACTTGATGCTGACAGGATACCTCCGGGTGCAGAGGTTTCTTTCCCTTGGTTGCAGAGTACTAGCACCTCTGATGCAAATTCAAGTGGTTCTGTTGCTTCTAAACCAGCCATTCTTAAACCTGAATCTGATGTCGAGAAAAAGCATCGCCTTTTAAAACAATTTGACGTCGTTTCTGATCATTCCGATCATTGTTTGAGCGCTGAGGGCTCAAAAAGTGGAATTTTTGGTAGAAAGGTGATTAATATGATTTTTGCATGATCATGTTTGCTGCTAGGTATTTTGTCATTTATTTTTTCGTGTTAATGTTGAAATAGGTTGGATTTCTAAGTTTTTTTTGTGTTATCATATTTTAGCAGTCAAAATCATCTCATCAGGTCTTTCAAAAAAATTTTGGATAGGTAAAATATTAGTTTAATGTTAGAACTTCACATCATGTCATTCAATTTTGATGTGTATTTTAAAACCTTCTTATTTTTTTCTTGCCCCAATTGGGTGATCAAGTTAAGAGTCTTCTTCTTCTTTGCCATCCATCTGCTCCCAAAGAATTTAGATCAGGAGTAGAGACTTTTTCTTTCACTTCATCCTATTGTAGGCCATATTAATGTTCAGTTTCAGTCATAAATGAAAATATGAAATCCAACAATTGATGGCACAAAATTCACGTTGCTAACCCAAGTTAGCTGGTGGTGATGATGATTATTATGATTTTCGGTGTACTTAATCACCTTATTGCAATTTGCTTATCTTGTCTGTTACGTATATGGAGCTTTTGGTATTATATAGTGTTGTGCATCTTATTTTTTCACTAAGATGGCATGGCTTCGGTGGTGGTGATGTTGGTTCTCTTCCAATATTCTTTTTACCCTTTATATGAAGGCTTCTAATTCTAGTTGATCCTTGATATTTTAAGATCCTATATCCTGACAGGAATCATTGGAGTGGTCAAGGAAAATACAAAACGAATGGAAGCTCTTGGAGAAGGATTTACCAGGTGATTAGCCTCTTTTTTTTTCTGATGTTATCATTTCCTGGTCTATGTTTTTTTTAGTCAGCCTGTGATGTAGTTAGTTTTCCTGAAAAAAAGAGAAGTTATATTCAATATACGAACTGGCTTTATCAATATGAACTATCATTTTCCTGGCAACTGTTATTATTTGCAATTTGCTTCTCATGGTCTTGTCCCTAATTGTAAATCACTTTTTAATTATTGACACTTGTGATTTTGAACTCTTCACATTTTTTTTTCAAGTAGGGTTTCCCTTTTTTAAGGGTCAGGACAGGAGGGGCATCTTGAATGAAAGTGTCACTTTGTTTATAGATGGGTTTTATGTTGTCGAATATGAAAGAAATCAATCTGATGTGAGATGCATGGGTTCGGAGCCCATCTTAGCTGGGAAAAGGTGCTCATGGTTACAGATAGGACGTATGCCCAGCACATAGTGGAGTTCTTAGAAAGCACACTTGTTGCATACAAACTTTGAACCTTTGATCCACTTGTCCACACAAAGCAAGAATGCAATGCACTCCTTGATTAAATTTTCGGAATTAGTTTTGTTAATTTGGGCATGGTTTTGCCTTTGCCATTGTTGTCCTCATCGTCATTGCTATTGATGTCCTTATTGGCATGATCATCATCTTCATTACCGTTGTCTTTGTCACTAAAAGAAGAAGAAAGCATTCCCTAGATCAACTCCTTTAATGATAGTTTTGTCCAGATTTGTTATGTTTGGTTAATTGTGGCATGTGGTTGTCCTAGTCAGTTTCTCATCTCCATCCTCATGATTTTCTTCCTCACGTTTCTTCGTAACTTTGTTGGAGCATGTGTGCTAAAGATAGTTTTGGCAGATGTTCAGAGCTATGCTATTGTCTGTTAAAATTGTGTGAATTATGCAAATATATTCTGGTCACAGTATGTTTTTGGCCTCTGAAAGTTCTGAGCTCCTATAGGTGATATCTGTTTTTATTTTGGCAGAATCGATCTTTGTCAGGGTTTATGAGGAAAGAATTGATTTGATGAGAGCTGCGATTGTTGGAGCACATGGAACACCTTATCACGATGGCCTCTTCTTCTTTGACATTCGCTTTCCTTCTGATTACCCTGCTAATCCACCGGTATGTGATTCATTATGAAGGATAGCGCATTAGTTTTCTTGCGAGGAAAGTGATTATAATTGATATGATGCTAAATGGTGTTAAGATATTTAAAGTTGATATTTTAGCATGTGCGTAATCTATTCTTCCTTCTTTGAGATGAAAATATTATGATGTTTGCTGATGGTCGTGCAGTCGACTACGGGTATCATCATAACATGTTTTTAGCTCCATATTCATTTACCCCTTCCTAAAATAACGTACACGTATAACTTATCATATGTAAGTGCTCAATTCTTATGCAGAAGGTGCACTACCACTCTGGTGGTCTCAGACTGAATCCAAATTTGTATGAATGTGGAAAGGTCTGCCTTAGCCTTCTCAACACCTGGGAAGGTAGAAAAGATGAAAAATGGAACCCAAAAGTATCTAATATGCTCCAGGTCTTGCTGTCTATTCAAGCCTTGGTGTTGAATGAAAAGCCTTACTTCAATGAACCGGGATATGAAAATACAGCAGGCCAAGTTGGTGGCGAGCGAAAATCTATAGTATATAGCGAACACGCTTTCATATTATCATGCAGGACCATGATGTATACATTAAAAAAGCCTCCGATGGTGAGATTGCTTCCTCATACCATTTCACAATGATTATTGGATAAGTTTGCTGCAGAAATTCTTGTTCCTAATAGTTCAGATCAACCAGATAACTTCCTCATTGTTTCTCATAAGTCAGTTACTAAATATAAGCAACGTAAATCTCAATTCCCAAGTTCCAAATTGCCTTTATTAGCTGGCTGCATGATTAACTGTGGCAGGTTTTAACTAGCACGCTGTTTATGTACTCGTATAGTGTGAATTGTGACTTCAAACATGGTGTATTTATGCGGTACATTTCTGATTTGTGGTTTTAGTATGATGTTGGGCATTTAGATTAACTGTGTTTCTTTGTTCGCCTTGCAGCATTTTGAGGATCTTGTAAGGGGGCATTTCTGCTTGCGTGCAGATGCAATTTTGAGTGCTTGCAAGGCATACATGAGCGGTTCACCAGTTGGCTATCCATCAAACAGCAACAAAATGGACGACTCAAAAACTGTCGATTCAAAAAAGAACAACTCAAATATATTTAATAAGAGCCACCAATCACCATTTGTGTCATCGCTTGAACAGATCTTTCCAACGTTATTGATTTCTTTTAATGACTGCGGAGCTGACTGCCAGAAATTTCTGCAGAAACCAAAAAGAGAAAACATAAATTCCTTGCAAGTATACGACGCTGGAGCTTCTAAATCCACTATGGTTTAATGTCAATGCGGATGAGCCCGCTTTCTTTATTCTATATTAGTTTAGACACTTTCATATAGTCACGAACTAGTCGTTTACTTGCGTGATGAGGAACGATAAAACGTTATTTTGTTTTTACTTTATAGTTTTTATCATTTTGAATCTTTCACTGTAAATATTTCTACTTATTGATTTTCAAATAAACTTGAAATGTGATCCCATGAACATTATTACTTTTAACTATTAGAAGTCTTTAGTCTATGTGATTAGAGCCTACTTGTTGAATTATGATCTTTCATATATTTATTATTAATCCAGATTGAATTAATTTTTTATGTATTAGTATTTAAAGTTGAATTTGATATCTTTGCTGATTTTGTTCATACCTAGCTTTGGGATCATTCATTGACCTTAGGATGTACATATAATTTAGTAACGAGAGTATAAATCCCCTTATATTGAAGGATTTAATTTTTTTAACTATGACGTTGTTTTGACCTTTTTTGCGGTGTGATTGATTTTAACTCTATAATAACTTTATAGGTTTATTGATACTTAATTTAAATTTTTTTAATTTCATTTATTATTATGAGAAAAATAGGATTATATTACCTGAATTTTTTTAAGGGTATCTTTAATTGTTCTAAATTCATATGAAATAAATGTTTTGAAATTATACAAAAGGAATATAAAATCTTAAGATAAAAAATTTCCTTTTATGTGGTTGTCATAAAATTTAGTCAGAAAATTTTATTTTTAGTCAAAATAGGCTTATTTAAAAATTATACAAAGTAACTTTTTTTTAAAAAATAGAAGAAATTTGAGAAAATTTGGAGAGACATGCATGAGAAAGAAATATTTTCTTTTTGTCCTATTTTTTTACTATCCAGGTAAAGGAAATATTTAAAATTTCATATCATTTTATTTCATTGTACTTTCTTTTCTATGAAACTATTTTTTATTTATACTATTTTAATGTGAACCAATCGAACCATAAATAAATTGTCAAATTCAACTTAAATATTTATGATGATATTTTTCTAACGATATTTTTTCCCTTAATACATATTTAATTGAGGATTATTATAATTTTATAGAGATAAAAATATCTATGTGATTTACAATATTATATTTTTATTTAGTGTTGTTTATCTGTATGAAAACATATAGTATAATTCTATTTGAATTAGAAATATTTTAAAAAATAATAGTTAATATTAAAACCTACTCAAATAAAAATCTCTTACTAATACTTACTTAATAATTTTACTCACACCCAAATGAAATTACTTTTAATATTTTTATATATCCATAGTTTTCTAAAAGTAAATGTTTTTGTTAAAATAAAATAATTTTTACTATATTTTTTACTACTATGCTATTTAATAATCATGCAAAGTACATGTCTTTGTCTAACTATTAATTTTATTTTTTGGTTGCTGTATTAATTAAGATTGAGATTTTTTGTTCACTCACATTGCATTTCACGCTTTTTACATTGTGGTTGATTCAAGCTTAAAATACCTCAATGCACGCATTATTATTAATTATTTAATTTGAGATTATTATTATTATTATTATTTATTTCTGTATAAAATTTTTGGAATAATAATCCTACGCAAATGAAGAATCTTAAAAGATTATATGACTTGGGCTTTTCGAGTTACACTTGGGTCTGGTTGTTGTAGATATCATAGTTGATTTAGGATTATATCGTGCTTGGTTTGCTAGACTTAGGCTTGCTCTACGAATCGAAGAAAGGAATTTCCCGAATGAAATTTTCTAGAAATGGTAGGTTTTTTCAAATTTGTCTTATATTTAATCTAAAAAAGTAAGATTTAATATATTAATTGGAATATCCTTATGATCTTCAACTTTAGTTTAGTATTTTTGAAGATAAGACTTGCGCCTATTAGATTGCCGTCGGGAAAAGAACGATTCTATCCAAATTAATAATCTTAAAACATCATAAATTCTAATTAAATGGTTAAAACTTTATTGTTAGTTCAATCGTTACCTAACTGGAATCGTGTGCCTGGTTTTTTGGCTTGGTCTGGTTTGGCTTGCCAAGGTGCAGTGCAAAGGTGCCCTCCTAGCACCCATTTGTTGGCCCGGATTTTTTGCAATAAATAGTAGCCAATCTCCAAGCCATTTCTCCCCTTAGCCTTCTTCTTCCATCACCTTCCCTTGCTTCTTTTCTTCCTCTCAAACCGTCCTAGCCACTTCTAGGCTCCTCCTAACCTAGCCTAGCCACCTTTGGTCGTAGGTCTCATTGGTCTCCTTTAGCATAAAGGCTCTTCTTTTGGTCTCTTGATGTGAAAATTATAACACAAGTATACGTGTCAAATCAAGTAATAAAAATGATAAGAAAATATTGTCCCACGAGGAATTAGTAGTAAAAAATTTTAATTATCAAAACTAATTTAATTAATTATAATTAAATGAAAACAAATTCAAAGAGTGATTTATTATGAATTACGACTAAATTAATATAACATGAAATATTTAAATGATAAATTTGACTTCAAAACGACAAACTTAGGATTTTCAATTTCACTTAGTGCTTTATATCATTTAAGTTATAATTTTTACCTATGAATTGCATATTCAAACATTAACCACGAGAATTAATTATTTATGACATCTTTTAGATTTACCATACTTCTATATATCTATGAAATTGCGTATACAAAATGATACTTTAAGTTTTGCCCTTAACAGTTACCCAAGACATATGAGTATATCTCTGTCTCATATGTAAATTACCCAAAACAGATGAACAAAAGTTATTTTATTCAATGACAAATCCAATCTTTCTATCTTTAGACAAAATTAAATATTTAAATCAATCAATAGATGGTCAGTCTGATAATAGCATTAACGAATAGAATAGAATATAATAGATGATCCAAAAACGTAATCACATAAATAAAAATTAATAACTCTTATTAATCAATATAATAAGTTTCATTGAAAATCCTAGAAAAGAATTTACTCCATAAAATATTCAAATAAACCAAGAAATTCATATATGATAAGAAAGACATCATTAATCACAAAAAAATAAATAAATCAGAATAAAAAAAAACTTTTTTGGAAAAAGCTAATTCTTATTCTGATCCAATTCCTTCGTCGTTGCTCCCTGTCTTTCGAGCCGTCGTTTTTTCCGTCTTTTGTTGTTCTCCCTTCTTTTAATACCCTCGTTAAAGTTTATATAAGATTAACCAAAATATAATAATTGTGGTCCACCAGGATCTTCAAAAATATCAAAAAAATAAATTTTTCTGTCGCCAGTGCTCAGGTGCCCAAAATTTCAGTGCTCAAGTGCCTGCTCTCGGTTTTGCTACAGTACCAACGCTCAAGCACTCTGTGCATGGTGCTCAGGCACCCTGCTCTCGGTTTAGCAATAATTTTAAAATTCGTTTTTTTTCCAAAATTCGTTCCAGATGATCTCAAAACTCTTATACCCTATTAGAACAATATTAATTTAGCACTTTCTACCCCAAAATCACAATGATTTCTCGTATTATTAATAATAAATAATTGATTCTTAAACTAATAAAACTTAAGTAAAAACAACTCGACAAAATTAAACATAAAATACAAAGATTAATAACTCTTTACGGAGTTATCACCTCTCTATGTGAGTGTTTGGTGTTAATGCTTGTGTATGTGCTTGTTTATATTTATTTATCATTTTTGTAATGTAGATTTCTTGTTAGAAATGTGTAGGACTTAGAATCACATCATTTGGCCATGTATGAAAATAGATATGTATTTTTTAGTGTGTTAATATTGTGGATATGCACTGTTTTGTCATAACAAATAAAGCATTGTAGACATCATTTTTCATGATTCTTACTTTTTGGCACTCAACACAATTAGATCTACACTTCTCATGTTGATCACTTTGTATTTATGATGTCTATATGCATGTAAGGGTGACAAACTTAGATGAAAGATAGCAGCTTTCATGATTCCTCTGACTTAATCGTCCTTTTCCCCAATTTTTACACCATGATGTAGTTTTCTTTTCATGTCAATCCTTTGCATGGTAATAGCTCTCTATGTTGTATTATTCCTGAAAATTATCAAACTAAAATAACCATTAAATAAGCATGAGAAAAATCCCTAATAGCATGATATGCTTGTTGTGATATATATATATATATATATCTGTTTTGAAATGCTCAGAGATTGTGCTCCAAGGTGAGCTAAAAGTTGTTACTAAAATCTATAAAAAATTACATAATGACTCCCTAATTGTCTCCTAGAAGTGTGTAAGTTTTGGGATTAAATAAAAATCATGTAGTTTTTTATATTAGTCAATGTTCTAAGAGTGTGCAGGAATGAAGAGTGAAACCTTAGTTCATTGATTGCATATGTGAATTCTAAAATCCTAGTCAAATAGTAATGGATTTGGATGAATTTCCTTCCACACCTTAAGTTGAATCCTAGCAGAATCATATCCAAATTTAGGAGAATTTGGCCGACTGGATTGTGAGCTAGGATTTTCCCAAACCCAATAGGTCCACCAACTCCAAAAATGACCTAGCCAAGAGCCCCCATTGCCAAGTTCACTTAGGCCCAAATACTCGAAGTTTGAACCTGAAATCATATTGGACTGAAGACCATAGTGTTGGCTAACTACACACACTTACCCAGGCCTTTCAAAGTCTCCAAACCCATGAATGACCTTTAACAAAATTGGTGTGTGACCCAAGAACACTATTCCTAGCACCTTAGTTCTATTCTAGTTGGCCTTGGTTATCATGTTGGCTCATAGGCCAACACTTTAAAAAATTTCCACCCACACCTTAGAGTGTCCAGACCCACTGGTCTAAATTTTAGTCTATTTAGATATCGTTTGGCCCGTCCAAAAAATCATGTGATTAAATCTATTTAATTAAACCTAAGGGTTGAACTTTTCCAACTAAGCGTACATGTAACCTTGAACCCTAATTAAGTTAAATAATGACTTTTATCACTTTATTATGCAAGTATTAAGATAATTAAGTATCTTATGAGCTATGCATGTGTGGAAGTTTTACCTCGATATGTGTGCCGATGTGTTTTGAGTTTGATTTGATTCCATCTTTGTGGTACGATACCTAGGGTGAGCTTGTTAAGTTTAAATGCATTTTAATCATGTTTTAGACATAGGACACTCCCTTTGATTTATCTATGATTGGCTCCTAGAGTGTCGATTTTAAGTGTATTTTAGATGTAGAATGACATAGGCGACATTTTATCAAATCCCTCCGATGTTAGGTCATTTAGCCGTATTTCCTGCAAGTTTAACAAAACTTCAAGGCTAAGATCCAGAAAGTTATTATATAAGCCCTACCCAAGCCTACTAATTATATGTATAAGGGTTTGAGATTTTATGAATATGAGAGAGTTGTGTGGGTGATATAAATCATACAAGCACTCCTTCAAACCCTAAGAGTGAAATATGAGGGTATTTTGTAATTCGGCATATTTTCAAAATTTATGACACTAACTTAATTGCTCCTTTGCTGCCTAAGTACCATGGCGGGTATAATATGGAAGATGTGAGGCGAAAGTGTTTCTTGTATGACTATGAACTTTTGTCGTGCTTGCACACCGACCCTTAATAAGTTGTTGTGCTTACCGCCCTTGTGAGGCTTCTAATGTTTTCTATGTTCTTATGGAAAATGGAATACCTATTACCAGTATTATTTTACCGGTAATTATTTCGTACCAGTAATCAAATTTATTTGATTATTTACATTTCTTTTATTTATACATAGGTGAAGTTCCTTGGCATTGGCCGACCTATGCGTACGAATGGGGAGGCTTGGTGGTGGTGGCAAGGGCCATTGGTTTTTATATATATTTGAACTTATGATTGGATAACTATATTATTTTGGCCGGCATGTGCCCTATATTCTATGAACCATGTATGATATACTATTTGTGCACCTCTGTTTATTATTTTACTTTATTTTATTATTGTTACCAATGTGGAACAGATAAGCTTTGAGGCAAATATTAATCATTGTTAGTAAGATGTATCAGCCCCAGTATCCTGGAACATGACGAGGAGAGAATTTAATTATAAGAAATTTATTTAGTTACAGTTGTATGTGTAAAGAAACGTGGGTAGGAGGAGCGTATGGACTTAACCACGTGAAAACCCACACATGGCGACCGGGTGCTAAGGTATGACTTAGGATATTATATTGCATGACAATGGAACATTGTTAGGTTTATGAGATTGAAATAATTGTTATTTGCCATGCTATTAGTTGAACAATATATTTATAATTGCTAATAAATTTAGTTGTTATTTTATTAATAATTGTTACTTCCAATATGTATGTTATGCAATTTATTTAATTATTTTTTATAATCTAAACTTGCTTTTTTGCTGGGGTATGGGTTTGTATGTTAGATTACCCTTAGAGGTTATCTAACATACAATTCATTTAATTGTTTAATTATTCATGTGTTTGAGGTATTCAAACTGCACATTTAATTTGGATGTTTCCGTGTTTAGATTTTTTTTTCTCTACTTTGAGATGAATCAGGTAAAACTTTATTTAGGAGAGTTTGGCTTATGGCTTTTTTCTTGTGGATTTTTCCTGCTTAATTAGGACCTGTAGAAATCAACAATCAATAGGCTAGATAAAATAATTCTCAACTAGGAGTCGACAACAAACCCTTCCAACTTCGAACTTCCACGACAAAAAAGCACAACAAGTCTGAAGAAAAACCCAAGTTGTTTCTTTAAAACATAAAAATAAGATCAGTCACGGTCAATTTTTTCTTATTTATTTGGTAGGTAATTCTTTTATTATATCTTTTATCAATACTATTGAGGTCACATTAAATTTATATAGTATTAGAAAGAAAATATTGATTCTATATAAGTCGAGCATGAGCCAACTCGGAAACAAAACGAGTCAAACACGAGCCACGTCAAAATACTATAAATTTTGGACAAGCTCGGCTTGAGCCATAATACATCAAAGCTCGTCAAACATATTGGATTTATCTCACATCGGTCGTAAAAGTTGTTGGTGATTTGTATATATAAGCTAATAAGAAAACCTCATTCCTTAAGTTAAATTTTTGGATTAAGATGAGCTCGTGACACCTGTTATAAGTCTCCTTTTAGGGGCCTAAAGGCCCAATAATAGAATTAAAGTTTGATTTGGGGGCCCAAGCAGCCTAAGAAGTGGTATGAAAGTCAGGTTAGTGGCTTAAAGGGTCCAACAGTAGTATCAAAGATTGGTGGGCATTGGTATTTACCTATACCGATTGTCAGAGTCTCTTTTATTGATTTTGCTTGATGATTTAAGGGAAGTTTGTCAGACGATGATAATTTCAGGATTCAGGATCGTCTGATGAGTAAAAGAGAGTTATTAGGTTTATCCTATATTGGTCGTAGAAGGTGTTGGTGATTTATGTATAGGATAATGAAAAAAATTTATTCATTAAGTTAATTTTTAAATTAAGAGAGGCATGTAACACTTGTTACAAATCTCTTTTTGGGGGCTCACAAGCCCAAGAGTGGTATTAAAATTTGATTTGGGAGCCCAAACGGTTTAAGAAAGCACTCAATAAGCTCAAACATGTTTGTTAAAAATCAAATTAAATTAAAAAATATCCCGACTTGGCTTGGTTCGGCTCGACTTGTTAAAATATCCCTGCTCAGTACAGCTCGGCTTGGTTACACCCCTACTTATAAGATACAAAGATGTGTGCGAGCATTGGTGCCCTGATCTCCTGTCGGAGTAGTCTTTCCCGTCGACATGGGCTTATCATCATCGGATCCGGTTGTTATTCCTTCCCATCTTTGGTAAAGTAGAGTTTTATAGTCATGCACTATGGGGAAACCCCGATGTGCTTCCTGTGGAAAATGGTATCATTGTATCTACTTGTACAGATGGCATGCTTTGCCTCTGCCTCATAGGATTTGGTGGACCGTACATCTGGAACCCTATAACCAATGAGTTGCTAGTCCCCCCGCCTTCTCCCAATGGTTTCTTCAATGATCTGAAGTTTTGCTACGTTCGCAACTTCTCAGCAGGGAATGATCAACAGCAACAACGTTGAGAAGTTATGTCCCACTACTATTGGCACACACTCAACATCAACATGAATAACAATGTTGGGGAAGTTACCGGTCACTCCTCCTGGACAACCCTGAAAACCCCTCCTCCCCCTGAAATAACGTCATTGAGGTTTGCTTAAGCTGTCCCTTCGGTGATGAGTCTTATTTTTACAGAGGAACTGATATTCTAGATGATGAGGAGGATCGGAAGGCAGAGCTGTTCTCCCTTGATTTTGGAGACGAGCCAAGTTGTTAAAAATGACTTGAGGGCGGAGCAGTAAAGCTGGATTCGCTTGGCTTTTTCGTGGATGAACACCGATATCCATAATTTGATGGCTTTGGTCCCGGAGGATTACAAGTCTAACAAATGGACAAGGAGATAGTTGTGGGTGAAGATTAGACGGACCAAATGGTGCAGACCGACGGCCCGTTTTATCGTAATGGCAGGTTTGCTTTCAATGTTAGGAAGTCAACAAGGTTTTCCCCCGTATCTCTACGCTTGAAGCAATGAGTACTTCAATTAATTTGTTCTATCTTAGCACCCAGATCCTTCTCGACATCTTTTATACCGTGATATGATTTGGTTTACTTTGTTGTCGTTATTTATATACATGAGTTTATTATTATTATGAAGCACTGTTCTAAGCTGAGTAATTCTAATAGTACTTTTTACTAATGCAATATTGGAGCCAGAAAATAGTATTTATGGTATATTAAAATCATGTTGATATTTCAAAATTAGAGTTTTCTGTGCCAATTACCGAATGCTAGATTATGTGAGTATTGGTGTAGCTTTAAATTGCAAGTACATGAATCAATGTATAATATAGCAAAGGCAAATGGAAGGTAATCCCAGAGAGACTTTGGACAGTTAAGCTATAAAATCTTGAATTTTTCTAAAACCCAACCCATGGGCTAGACCAATCGGCTGGACGTTGAAGAGATTGGCCTGGAAGAGGTGATCACGTGGTGAGGATGGCAGCTTAGTAAGGTGGAAGTAAAACAAGCAGGTGATGAAGTAGCCTTTGAATTTTATGGCTTGAAGGGATACCTTGGGAGAGGGGGATTAGGTGGCTAGCAGCTTGCAAGGAGCTTAGTGGCTACAGGATGTTGTGGCTTAGGTTGTTTGCATGGTAAGGCGGAAAAGTGAGAGGGATTAGGTAGCAGGTGAAAAGGTCGG
>JAVDBV010016105.1:0-11200 GCA_032619315.1 Piper longum
TAGCCCATGGTCGAACCCACCTGGTTCGCCCTGGCTAGCCCATGTTCCACTCCAACAACTCAGCAGCTTCAGAACACAACGCCGGCTCCCAACTCACTTGGATCCCGATGCCCTTGATCAACCTCAAACCCGGCTTAGTCATGTTGAGTCTACATTTGATCACGACCGACATGCTCTTGGACTTGCCCATGTTCGGAACCGACTGCACCTGTTGGTTCTCCAATTGCCTGTCAACTCTGATGTCTACTCGGGTAGGTTGTTCCACCACACGAATAACACCGATTATCTGCATTGGGTGTGGGATTATCTAGGGACAACCGCCAAACCCTAGCTCCCGATCGTCCCATCAGCTAAACCTGTGACACTCGCCATGGACAGTGGTAAGGCATAAGTCACATGATCGATCTAAATGATTCGATGCCTACCAAACTTGGCATTTAGCTTCAACTAAAGAGACCCGTGACATTAATCTGGATGGTTTTCAGCCACTGTAAAACTATCTTCGCACAAGTACCACACTCTAGTTAACAAATCCAGCATGGTTTCCCACCGCCACTTCCATTTGATAACCTGGATGGCCCTTGGACATACAATGGCTTGTGCCTTATTCGTGCTTATACATGTAATTCTCCCCCAATACTCTATTTTATGTGAATTTCATGATCATGTCTAATATTCATTTAGAGTTGTTTCAAGGCTTTATTTCTTCGTAAAATATTTTTACAAAAAAAATAACCTACTTATTTATAACAACCCGTCCGAAAATCACTATTAAAAATGGGTAAATAAATAACAAAAGATATAAATATAATAATAATATAATTCATAAGATAAATATAACATGAAAAAATAATCTATGAAGTGAAGCAAGCAAAGTCATATTAATTCAATAAGATTATATAAAATTTGTTTATGGAACTAAACCTTAAACAAAATTTACCAAAACAAATAAAAATGACACAAGTCCCCTAAGAACGATTTAATTGTTCATGCTTAAGTCAATTAAAAAAAATCATAAATCTAACATAACAGTCCTCGACAAAAGAGTTGTAATATACGTAAGGTTGTTCACGAGTCAAGTTAACTCGCGAGTTTTAACGAGTTAACTTGACCCGGCCCGAACTCATCCTATTTATAGCTCAACTCGATAACTCGATATTTATGACTAAACTCGAATTGGTGACAAATGAGTCGATCACAAATTCTATTAAACCCGAATCGACTACACTTGACTCGATTCAAACTCGACTCGCAACTCGATTGACTTGTAACTCGAATAAATTCTACTCGACTCGATATTTCTTTCAACAAAAAGAAAGCGTGATGTTTCATATTCTCCTAGTAAACAATAAAAAAACAACAAAATTTTTTCTCATTTTTACAAAAAAATAACTACTGACAAAAAAAAAGTCAAAAAATTTCTTATTTTTACAAAAAAATGTCAAAAAATTTCTTATTTTTACAAAAAAAAAATTTCTGATAAAAAAATGCCCCGTCACCCGTCACCCAGTTGGTCGACACCCAATCGGTCGTCGCCCAATCGGTCGTTGCCTTGACTTTTTTTATTTATATGGGTCGGGTCGAGCTCGGTTTTTCTTTTTTTTTTAATAACCCAACTTGAAACTCGAAATTATAAAAACTTGACTCGAACCGAATAAAATCATTAACGAGCTAGTCACAAGTTTTGAAAAAATCGACTCGGACCGGCCCGTGAACCGACCTAGTAATACGCAATTATTCTTAATTCTCTTCTCAACTTTCAACATGAAGAGCTACCCGTGAACACATCTATGAACGCAATGTCGTGTTACTTATTTGAAATCATTAAGTCATATAAACACAATGTCATATTAGTATTGAAATTACTAAGTTGTATAATAAAAGTAAAAATAAATTAACACTCATATCAAATTTCTCATCATTTTATTATCTTGTTATACGAACCTATTCTAAGCTCTTTGCTTTCAGGGATAGCCTCCCCTTCAAGTTACTCTCTTGTATATGTACATATATGTCACCCCTCCCCTTTCACGGGGTTTCTCGTATACGTGTAGATACGTCAAAGGTCTAATCCATAATTAACAATATTTTCGAAACCCACCCTCTCAGTATTATAAATGTATAATGCGTTGTAACAAATCAGCCCATTATGCAAACTAATTGGTTTATCTCTTAAAAATAGTTAATTAAGTTTAATATCTACAATTCATTCTTATTAATAAATATGATCTTATCCTGTAAGATATTAGACATGAGACTAATTTGAGGAATCTCATATAGGTCCTCTGACACTCTTTTTCGCGACTTAATTATAAATCTTCTCATGTCTCATTTCGGGCTAGGCTCTTCCATGCTTAGCTTGAGTTAGTCGAGTTTGAACCGAGGCCGATTGAGAATTCAATTGAGTTCTACTAATTCAATATTATTATATGGACCTGAAGATACCCACAAATACAACACATGAAGTTCACTAAGATAATTAATTATTTATGGAACATAATCATATAAGCCCAACTTTAAAAGTTTTGAATGAACTATTCAACTCATAATTCGCAATTAGTTAACAATAAATAATTACTAGCTTAATACCAAGTATTCAATTACTAATATTAATATATTTTCTATCAACACATTAATTGTTTAATCAAGGAAATTATATTAAGGTCATTGTTGTGATGATTAAAATTATCATTTAGGCTTTTAATTAATATCATAAATTTAACTCCAAATCAAAAAATAATGGCTACTTGTTCTGTTAATAATAATTTGAATATATTAATAACAATCTATTAAATTTTAACAAACTCTAATTAGTTACCATAAGATCAATTAGGCAGTTGCGTCCTATTATTTAGTATAGACAAAGAAAGATGATGGAAATTTGATCAAAATGGGCACTAAATACTTTTCAAGAGATCTCCTCTAAATAACTAGTAGGACTATTAAAATTATATAAAGTGGTAGTATTTGAGACCTTAGTTAAAAATGACTAGATTTGTCATATTCATTAAAATTTTTTTTTACGGGATCCCTATTCACCACAATTTTTACTTTTAATTTTAGCGAACGAATAATTATTGAGTCTTTCTCTTATAAAGAGACCTACTGATAATATAGTTAAGTAATTATAATTTTTATTAAAATTAAAAAGATATTACTCAGTAAAATTATTTTAAATTACTTAATTAATTAATTAAAAGTTAAAACTTTATTTATTTAAGCATACTATTTTGGTTCAAACACTCGTGATTAAGTCCGAACAAAGACGGATTGCTACTGAGAGTGAGATCCAATGATTCTATGCTACAGAGCTCGACCGAAATCTCGCCGGAGAGCTGGCTCCAGGCAGAGATAGAGAAAGAACTTACATGCCTCGTAATCATCAGGCACGTACGCGTTACTAATCTCGACTCTCATCTGGTGGCGTGCCAAGTCAACCAACTGCCAAATTGCCAATGCGAAAGCCAAGTGTGAGGAATTGCAGGCGTTTTTTTTTAAAAATCGATAATTCGGAGAGGCGGGCAGAGGTGAGCCCACCTGTACTGCAGACCTGACCTGGATGCCACGTCGGAATCCCATCCGACGGCCAACCAGATCTACAGAACATAGGCCGTAGATTTCCCCACGTGGATCACCTGCGGGTCCACATGAAAGAGATGCTGCCGATAAAATAATATTATTATATTATTTTATTATTATTATCGGAAAGAAAGAACCAAAACGGGAATGGTAACAGCAACAGCTCTGGGAGGGAGTATGATAGAGTGATGGACAAGCATCGATTTTGCCGATGGATTTCGTCCCCGATTCAGACTGTCGTTTGATCGGATCATCGGTTTTTCTTCAATCTCTCCTTCTCTTGGTGGGACTCTTGTTTTTTCCGCCGTTTCTTGTGATTCTGTTCCTGGTGGGGAGCACGGGTACGAGTGGAAATGGGAGGTTGAGGTGAGCACAAGTACAAATAGATTTCGTCCAATTTTGAACTGATTCCGGCATGGTTTTGGATGCAATTTGGCGTTGTTTAGATGGTGGAATGACTGCGTTTTTTTTTTGTGTGTGTTTGTCGTTCTTCCGGGTTGTGGATGTATGGTAGTTTTTGATGTGGATTTCGTTTCCCTGGGCTGTGTTTGGCGTTTGGATTCTGTGTTTCCCCGCTTTGTTGCGATAAATGACGATGCTTTCGGCTCGTTTTGTGACCGATTTTCAGGAAATCAGTTTTTCTTAGAATCGTTTTTTTTTTTTTTGTTTGGCTCCCATCTCTGCGGATTTGTTCTCCCTCCGGATTCATTTCGCTTTAACCTGGAACTTTTCAGGTCTCCTCTCCCATCATTTGTTAAAAAAAAAAATTTTGGGTTCATGGAGAACCTGATTCGGACGCTGCGACGATTCTTTTTGCCCGTTCCAAACATTCTATGGGCTCAAGAAAGAATCTGCTCTTTTTGCGGTTGTTCTCTAACTGTCTCTGTCTGTATGGTAGAAAAAAAAATGCGACTCTTCTCTCTTTTTTTTTTTCATTTGACATCTTTATCACTTTTCTCAGTCCTGTTGTAATCAGTACGAAGTGCTTTTTCCTTCTTTGGTTTCATGGCTGTTTTCCCATCTTAGCTGTATCGACCTTCGATTTTGGCAATCTTTCAATCGTTTTGAACTGTTTCAATTGTCCGTGCACGCATGTTTTTTTCTGGATTGCAACAGTTTCGATGGTCCTTCTTCCCAGTTTTGCTTTATTTTGTTTTCTTTTTTCTCCTTTTTCTTTTTAAGGGTCCTTCCTCGGTTTTGGTCAATCTTTCATGGCCTTCCTTCTATTCCTGTTTATGCTGAACGGATTGCACTGCGAGTTTTCGTCCCTATGTTTAGCTGTTGAGAGATGATTCTGATTTTTGTTTGAAGTCTCCTCCGTTTGACTGTTTTTTGGTTGAGATTTTTTTGACATCTTCTCATCATCATCGTCTTTGTCAAATTCGTGTTCTTTTCTTCTTTCTCATGTAACAGAAGCGATGTCTCTTATTCAGGATCATCACGATCCAACAGTTTCGGCTTAAAAAGCCGATTGAGTGGAGGATCTTCCGAATGCCCATTCGGTTGAGGATGGATAAGGCGCGAGCAGCGAGGCGAAGAAGAAACCGATTTTCTGGTGAGCCGAAAAATTGTCTGACCAACCTGTCCTCTCTGTCTCTTTTGGGCTGTCTGAGATGGGAACCATTCCTGCATTAAAAGCAAACAAATCTTTTATCTTTTGTTTGTTTCTGCTTCATTTTTATTATTATCTTTACTCTTTTATTTTTTATTTTTTATTTTTATTTTGAAGCTATGCGTGTGTGAGAGATGGTATGGTTGAGGATAATGGCTTATAGTTTTTGGTTCTCATTCCCTTATTTGTCAGTTGTGGGTGGCACGGATTCGGATTTTTTGGGGAGGCCCAGAAAAGAGAAGGTTGGCAGCTTAAGCCTTGTTCACGAGGAAGGCGGTGAGATGAAAGGTGGAGGCGGATCTGAGGATGAAGAGGAGCAGCACTGCCTGTGGGGTGGTCGGAGTCACAGGTCCAAGCTCAATGGGAAGGTTGATCTCCGCATCTTCTTCTTATCACTCGCTTCTTTTTTTGTACCTCAATCTGACTCACTTTTTTGCTCGCTAGGCTTTCAAAGAACGTAATGATGTTGGCTCCGCTGCCGTCCCTCGAAAACTCCGTTCTGGTACAGCTATTGTGTTTTTCGTTCGTCAGAGAAAAGTTTTAAGCTTCCTCTTGTCTATTTTACAGCTCAATTGCCGTTCCTTCGTTAAGTTATTTTAATTTCTCTGTCTTTACCTTTTCTATTGGTTGTCGGAGTAATGCTAGATAGACGTCTTACTAAAAGAAGGAAATGGAGATATTTTAGTTCATTTTGGAAATAGTAACACACCTATAGAATTTTGGCACCACGATACAACCCAAATTTTGGCTAGGCATTTTCCTTTTCGTAATTAGAAGAATGCTGATCTGTTGTTTGACTGTATAGCTATGAAGGCTGGAAGACTTAATCAGTACGTGGCATTCTAAATGTCAAATGTCCTTTATTGCCACTTTCTAGTTTTTATGTGCTTATCATGGCTTACATGCATACCTCACAGCCAAATTTTGCTGCTGATTTCCGCCCACCATTCCCCCCCCCCCCCCCTAATTTTAATGTTCATGCCTACTTCCTGCAGATAATAAAGGGAGCATTCTTTTCTAGAAACTGTGTTCTGTTGTTTTTTCCAAGTTTCTTAATGCAAAAAGTTCTATCTGATTATAGACATTTTCTGTTGTCTATGGGGGTTGCATTCAATGACCTCATAGAGATGCAACTTTTTTTTCTCTTCCCCATAGTCTTATGCTATGTGTAATTAGAGTGTTCTTCTCTTTTCTTATGATGAAAATCCATCTTTTCAGTGATTGTCAAACGCAACCGAGAGTCTATATGCTCACCTTTGCTGGAGTCTAAAAGGCTTCGTCATATTTCAACTCATTTGGGTGAATATGGTGCTGGTCACAGGTCCAAAAAAGGAATGGTGAGCTCATTAATTATGATAATAATATTGGTTTTCCTGTTCTCATCATATTTGATACCTAGTATTTATCTGCAGAAGTTGGGGACCATGGATAGACCTCTGAAGCAATTAAAACCTTCTCTTTTAACGAAGGACGAAGTGGAAGTTGCTGAAATATTGCTTGCATTAGCTAGAATGATACCTTCCGATATAAACCCAAAGAGAACAGGAGATCAAAAAGTACATGTGGCTGAATCAGAAACTCTACCAGCAAATAAATCCTCTTTACCTCTAGAAGGTTCATTTCCTTTAAATAAGCCCATTCTAGTTATGCCATACCTTCTGCTTTTAGACTGTTTTCAGGGGCAACTATTTTCATCTCATTCATTTATGCATTATTTTCAAGTGATTCTACAGCTATCAAAGAGGAATGCACAATTCTTCAGAACTCTGTTACAGCGGCAGAACATAGCAAAATTACCACAAGTAAAGAGGAGTCACCTGGTTTGAGTGTGAAGCTTGAGCCTGCTATTGATTCCAGATTTTTAAAAGAGCAAAATCGTTCTGCAAGTGGTCCATTTCAAGTTGACCAAGAGAAGGATTCTATTTCACCAGTCAATAAATCTAGAAAGGATGAGGATAAGATTGAGAGTACTGACTTGCTAAATCCCATTTGGCCTTTATGGACGTCATTTGTTGGAAATAGGTAACCTGTGCATTGGTTAAAATTTCAGAGCTGCGTTTGTGTTGGTGCCCTTAGATTACACTTACTTGTGATTTGTCTGTTCTAGGTCTCCATCCCAAACGCCAATGAATGTTCCAGATTCCTTTAAAGGGGTAAATGTCATCCATCCTGTTTTTATCTGTCTTTTCTATTTCTTTTCATTGATAAGTATTTGCTTGATGGCTTTTATAGTAAATAAGCGTATTCAGAAGACTGATCCAGATTTTTTATAATAATTCTATGAAGCAGGATGATGTTCAATCCAATAGCAATGGTCAGAATAGCATGGATGTGAGTGGTGAGCGATATCTATACTTATCCATGTTCACGTTGATTTCTATGCTTGTCCATGTCCGCGTTGAAATTATTTGGTATATTTTGTCTCAAATTATTCTGATGGTGTTTGCAAGTAACAGTGCCAAATGCTTTCCCTTGTATATTGCAAGGGGGTTATGGGATTGAGACAAGGTTGAGTTCTGTTCTTATATTCTTTTTCATCTTTTTTGAGTGCTTGACGTACCCAGAAAATATTGACACCAATATTATTTCTAGATCATTGATGAGGGCCAATTCCAGACCTTTCCCAGTATCTTCAAACAGTTCTGCTGATCTCGTGACTGGTGAAAGTGGAGCCGTAAAAAGGAAGGTAAAAGCTAAACGTTTCATAAGGATCTATCTAAAGCATCGTTTCCTGTTTTCTCAGTTACTTTTATATCAGTCCCCATAAGATTCTTCTTTTACCTTTTCTTCTGACTGTTATATGCATATAAGACATTACTTCAGGCTTTGTGTGTTTGCTGTTGTATTTGCAGCTTCACATTGGATCACTTGAAGTAAATCAGTCATGGAAGAGATGTGCTACTCATCTGTGCATAGCCCAACTTATTCGAAAACACAAAGGTTTAAGAAAGAATAGATTTGTCCTTCCTATCCAACCCCAAGAAATAAAGCATAGTGAGGTTCAGTATCTAGTGCTACCATATTGAACAATGAGGTCCTTGAGGTCAATTGTTTTTTAGATAATACAAATTTAGGGGAGAATTTTTTGGCTACAAAAAGGAGTTCACGTGTTTCAATAAAGAGTTTGTTTCAAGATAGAAAGCTGCTGACGGATCAGTTTACGTTACAGAAATCTGGCCTGTCTCGGCATCTAAACCAAGTAATATGTTAGATACACTGCTTTGAGGATGTCTTTTATGTCTTAATTAGACCTCTGGATTATTGGATGATTTTTTGTCTGCTTCTTATGCCATTGAAAATGATGTAAGTAGCAGATAAACTGCTATTTGATGAGTGGAAAGTAAACTGCTAAATGATGATTGGAAAGATTCAATAATTGACATAAAGTACTTGCTGATAACATTGCAAATCTTGAATAATTAGATACTGTTGAAAAATTGGTCATGAATAATGATATAGAATTACTAATTTTGCAAGCAATTAAGCCAGTAAGAGGATAGTTTTTATTTGTAGTACAAGTAGTTGATCTTTGATAACATTCTCATTTAAAGCAAATATGTATTTTTGCAGGGTTTTAATTTCCTTTCACTGGCGACAAGTGGTTGACTCGCAAAGAATATAATGGATGGAAGAGCATAATCCCGATAATTTGGTGGGTTTAAAAAACTGAGTTCGTGCTCTCAGTCTCTCCAAATTCACTCTGATGTTCTGTCTGCACCTCAAACTATATTTTCAGCTTGCCATTCTGACCAGATGGCTACGGCAACATCCATACAGGTATTGTGTCGCTATCATTGCTGCGATTATTTGATTACATACTGGATTTGTCAAGTGTATCACATTCTTGAACGGTCATGTTTGTCGAGTCGAAAGTGAAGCCATCTATTGGTGATGCAATACAGGCCATTGACCCCCAGTCGTCTTGTCAAGATAAGATTGTAGATGAAATTGACATTTTAGTCATGATAGTTGTGAGAGTGTACTGTTTATTCGTTCATCTCTATATTATTATAGTTTACTTTCATATGTGGCCTTTTAATTTAATATTATACACATTGTTTTTTTTTTCTTTGTAGCAAAAAAGTTTGAGCATTGTATGAGCATGATGGTTAAGATATCTTTCAGGCCATTTGTTATCTTGCTGTTTGTTTTCATTCTTGCTAATTGTGTCCACTTATATCAGGTGCAATTGCAGCAATTCCTACTGAACCAATATCTTGGACGTGTAGCTAAGCAGCACTCAATGCAACAGCAGCAGCAATGGGTATCTCAGTTGGGCCAATATGGGTCGTCCAACATCCTGTCTCACCTTCTTAAATGGCAGGATTACAGTCAGATCCTGCGTTTTTGATTTCTGATAGTTGTTTGCAATCATCTGTGCTGGACCCATTTGGGGTCATGTTCCTGCTCCAACACCAGCTTCATGCGAATGTGTCTTTGTTGCCACTGGTAGGAAAGAGGTTCCCTGCCTGGCGTTGTAGATGAAAATGGCAAGAGTAGTTTTGCAGCAGATGCTCTGCAATGTGCAACGCTAGTAAAGCTTGTGTCCGTTATGTTGTTATGTGTTTTTCAATCTTTAGACCGTGTGGATCATTGACACTCACCTGCTTTTGAGGGTCAATCCTTTTGCGCCTGGTTTTCGGATTTGAGCGCGATAACTTACAATAAAGGTCACTGACTATTTATGATGCCTGGGTCTTGAGCGAAGAGAAACAATGATAGGAAGAATGATCGAAGTGATAACACCGGTGCTTGCTTCTATCTTTTCGACTGCTATGATGCAACCAGGGTTGCCAATATTCGTTTACACTGTCCTGTATGGGTACACCCCTGTGGTGTGTAAGTTTATATGGCATGACGTACCAGCCAACCAGCACGGTCAGCTTGTGTAGTAAAGGGGGGATGGCTTGTTTTTACTTCAGCCGTCAGACATTCTAGCAGCATCAATAATGGTAGTCTCTTGACGCAGCGTTAGACTTCCAACTTCCGTTGGTGTGACGAAGAAAGATAAAAAGCTTGTGGAAATGAAGAGGCGGCTGCGTTATGGCAAAACCATTTACACTGGGCAAAACCATTTACACTGGTTTAGTGAGCTGCTTTTTTGTATTGCTTTACCTAGAGCTAAGTCTTTGGATTTAGATTGTGAACTAGTAGACTATCAGGTATGACATCCAGTAATGATATTATGATGAACCACAAAACACATTATAGGCAGTTCTGCTTTAAATTTATTACAAATCCTCCCTTAAGTTTGGCACGCCATTCAACATACACAAAGAAATGTCAAACATCAATATGCACCTTTCTTTTCAGATGGTTCCAAAAGACAGTCAAGCTTCACTAAAGCACACTGGTGGAAAATATTACAATATACAAGAAACAAGCTTTAACTATACCAAATACAATTGGGTAAAATTTTTAACATTTAAATCTTGATTCTTTTGTTCTTATTCTTGTTTCTCCAATTCTCCTATGCGTTCAATAATTGCTGCAATGAAACACGTATAGATTAGCAAGCAGTTAGATGAATAAGATGAGCAGTCTCATTTCAGCTTTCAAATGGAAAGAACGGCACAAATCTACTAGAATGTTCCGTGATAATCCATAATGGAAAAGAAAGAAATACACATATATGTAAAAATTGAAATCGGAATTGAAATTGGTTTTCAAAGTGATCACTGAATTAAATCGAATCAATTAAGTTGAGTTGGTTCAAATTAGTCATATACAATAATTTGATAATTTATAATATAAATATATAAAAAATTAAGTTTTGATGTCATTTTAATATTATTATATATATTATATTTTATAATATTTTATTTATTTATTTTTTTGAATTATTTGTAATTAATTATTATTTTAGACTCGAGCCAAAGTTAAGTCAATTTTTAATTATAAGAATGTCACCGACTATATTTCTTTTTCTTAATTCACTCCCCCCGACGTGTCCCACTCCTTCACCCCTGCTGCCACTTCCAACTGCCGTGCTGCTGGTGCCTAGCCCCG
>JAVDBV010016147.1:0-14052 GCA_032619315.1 Piper longum
CTCGAGTCCTAGCTCAGCCAAGTCCTCTCTTGGCCGAACCGCAACCATCCTGACGACAACTGACAGTTGCCACCGCCACCATTGTCGCCGTTTTTGACGCTGACATTAGGTATACATATTCTTACTGATTTGATTTAGATTGCTTCATTTCATGATCATGGGTGCTATTGCATGATTGATTGATGAAAATTTGTATTGCAGAGAATTAGGGGAAAATGTGAAATCAAGTATTAATTTTATGAACTGTGTGACTTGAGTAATAATTGAATGTCATGATTGGATGTGAGTTGTTTTGAAGAAGAATGTTTTCATGAATAACATTAAATGCTTTCATGAATAGCATTGATAAAGCTATACATGCAATTTGAAAGTGAATTGTATTAATGTGTTATTTACTATAGTTGACTACGAATGCAATGACCGAGGTGTAATTAGAAACACTAGATTTGAAATTAGATGTTAATGGAGTCATATTGATAAGTATTTAAGAATAAAATTATCATGATTGTGAAGATGGTCATATAATGGTAGTAACAACTAAATTGTAATTAGGGTGGATACGCGAGTTAGTTATTGTAGGATTTTTGAGTTGTTTGTAATTGTGTGAATTGGATTTCCCTTCATGTCTCAGTTAGTGATTATGCATGAGTTACCTGGTGGGTGTGTGAGAAAAAAGTAATAAAGGTTTAGGTTTTCATGGTTAAGGCTAAGTTATTATGAATATTCAGGTTATGTTAGTAACCACGTGTATTATCTAATTGCATATATTTTGTTGTGTTCTTCATTTGACTAACTGTGATTTTATTTAGTTCTTCATCACATTCATGCATCTCATGATTAGAATGAGCCTTAGTATTTATTTGATGTGTAAGTAGGAAGTAGGAGCTCGCCGCCTAGACGCGAGAACACGTTCTGAGCTTCTGTAAGGTCCGTTTAGAACTCATTCCGAATTTATTGTTTTATTCTATCAAGATTTATTTTTACTAATTGTAAGACGAGTTAAGTGATGTTTTATCAAATCCCACTTAACTCTGATCATTTAGTCGAATAATTTTCCAGATTAATAGCCCTTGAGGATCAGATCCCTTGAGTATGATTTCGAAAATAAGATCCACCACAAGTTGCATTCGATCTATTATATAAATATCTTCTCAGGCCTATATATATAATTTTATTGAGTTTTTAGTGAGACGAAAGATGGTGAAACCGACTCGCATGTAGTATGAGCGGGTGCATGTGACAATCATAGTAGGCTCTAAATTAGTGAGAGGCTTGTTCTATTCCCGAAGGATCCTGACAACTCTTTGTTTTGATTATTCACACCTGGAGAATGTAGAAGTTTAGGGGTATTATTAAGTATAGCGCATATCCGGACTTTGGTTCAAAGGGTACTAAAGGTGACTGCGTAAGAGTACTCGGCCTTTGTGCTCAAGGCCAAGAGAATTGTGGAGGAAAGGAGAGGGCCTAGGATATACTAGTAGTCTTGAAGGACCAGAAAATAAAATTAGAAAATGCCAAGAGAGGCATCAGTAAAGCAATCCATTTGGGATGCTATTGGGTCTGCAGCCTGGGGGCTCCTTAGTAGATGCCCTTAGGAGTATTCATGAGAAGTATATAAAAATATTTTTCTTCACATGAGAATTAGCTCTCATAGCCAGTTTGATATAGTTATATTTTGGACAAATAATGCTTCTTACTAACGTGTTTTTATAATATACGTAATTGATGATCATGAGTTGGATATGTCAACCTGGACGGAGGAACAATGATGTCTGTTGCATACACATGTCAAACGATAGAATGTTTAGTACTTTATATATTTTGTCATTATATTGAGAATGATGTGATGAATGCAAGATATAATAATATAATATGATATGATATCTACTGCAGTAGCAACATTTCTAATGATGACATGTTAACATACATGTTTTAATAAATATATTTAGATATTGAATACGTGCAACAAATTGGTTAGAATCTAAAATTTAATGTGAAATGTGAATAGAATGTACAGGTGGGTCGAGACATAAAATTCAGAATGATTTATACGAGATAGATTAGAATTCTGTGTGAATGCCAATGTGTGTGTGTGTGTGTGTGTGTATTTATATTTATATATATATATATATATATATATATATATATATATATATATTGTATATGATGTTTTGACAAGTGGCCTTACTTGCATTTTTAGGGGAGGCTCTGGCCATTTAGTTTTAAGAATTTTGTCAATTTTGTTACAATTATTGTTGGTGTGTAAATTAGTTTTCATGTCATCCACCTAGTAGCATGTTAGGGGTCTATGAATTTATCCATATATAACGATTAATATCTTCATCTTAAGACACTGAGAATAGATCCCTATGAGTTGGGTTTGGATTAGCTGACCTAATTGGAACTAAATGAGATTTGACTTCATTATGGAGTATTTTTATTATATTTTTTAGATTTTTCTTATATTTTAATTGATGATTTTCCAACTTTAATCTCATGTCAGTATTAAATTTCTTTTTTATTAATAAGAGAAGATATTTATAATTTTAATTTTTACTAGATTTTAATTTATAGACTTATATCAAGCATATATCTTTTTCGGGATGATCTAAAAGGCAAGGCTACTAGAAGGATTGAAAAGGGAAGTTAGAAAGAAAGATGTTAAAAGCTAAATTTGATTATTAATATGTGTAGGATCAAATAATGATAAGACAGAATTCGTAACTTCAACAAAACAAATCAAAATTATTTGTGAAGTGGTGAATGAAAAAATAGACAGATCAGTGAATTTGATCGGGTAGTTTCTGTATTTTGGCTAATGAATTTGAACCTTTCGTTCTGTTTTTCGGCTTAGGGATTTGTTTTCGTGCACCACTCCAAATTTCTCACACTTCCTCAAATCTTAACAGAGTAACGTCATATGTTGGAGCATCATTCATAAGTGTACACAATGAAATAAAGCACATACAAAGCTAAATATGCCCAGGTTTTTTTTTTTTTTTTTCCCAAGGCAGCTAATATTTACACGGTTGAAGAAGATAATGAGAATCAAACATTGGCGAAGCTTAATCCATAAACACTTAATTGCTCTTGCATATATGATACTACCAATCATAACCCTTTGCCTTGTTGTTATATGCTTTCACTCTTATTTCTTCCACCATTCAAGTACTTCATTCATCCATTGCTAATACCTCTCAACATGACTTACCTGCAAGATTGAATCCCATGATTTCCATTCAGTATGTCCATTCGGGAGGGAGGCTTGCATCACAACTTGAGATCGTATGGGAGCGTTGAGTTTCATGGATTCTCCCCAATGAGGAATCTAGACATGTAGGAAAACTGAAAATAATCAGAACGCAAAACAAAGATTCAGATTCACGAGAAGCATTTCTAGCGAATACCCGTTTCAGATCTACGAACATGACTCGTTTCCTCTAACTTAAGATTTAGAGCTTCCACAACTCTAGCAGGAATCAAAACCGTCAAACCAGCTGCCATTGATCAAAGATAATAGGCAGTAGAAAATTATTTTGGTCCGCTACACCCATATTCAACTTTGTACCATCAACTTTTTTATGAAAATAATTAAATTTTAAACACTTAATGGGAAGTAAACTTAGAATTTGATGCTAACCAGGTTTACTGAGAGACTTGATAGGACTACCGACATGGCGTGGTAGAAAGACGCCAGTTCCGACCGATTGTTTGCGAGTTGCAGAGCTTCCAAGTAAGACAGCTCTCATTTTCGGACCAGGTAGATGATAATGTTTCTCTCGTTGTTGCTTAAGCTTTGGCTGCTGCAAAGGCGGCCAAGCAGAGGAAGGCAAGCCCAATGGCTCGGAATATATTCCCAGCTCCTTTGATGTCCTGTTGTTAAGCAGAGTCTTCCTTCCCCATGTACTGTTCATAGCCTTTTGCAGTATTGGTTGCTGCTTCGAAATCTGAAAATAGCATGAACATTTGCAGTGGTAGTTAGTTACAAGCTAACTATATGATTCATATGGATTAAGAGACAAGGAACACACTAGTCCCTGCTAGCAAATCACCTCTGTTTTCTCTTTGTCCATGGGAGAAGGATCCGATTTGTTGGCCTTTTTTGTGAGCTTTGAGTGACCCATCTTCCATGGCAACCCCTCCACGGCATCGTCTTCCTGGCCCAAGACAGAGCCATCAGACCCAGGACCGTAGGAGCCGTCATCTTCCTCCATCAGAAGTTCTTCCACCAGAAACTCTGGTGCGAGCCAGAACTCTCCACTATCCCACTCCTCCTCCATAATATTCCACAAGCAGTGATCCCCACTTAATCAACTAGTAAATATAAATCCAAGAAGCAGGAACAACTAATCTGACTTTGTCGTAAATATTGTCCTTCCATATAAAAACATGGTTTCATGTTCCACTTACATCATTTGAGCTTCATCTGTGAGCTAATCAATTGAAGAATTCGCAGCAACACGACAAGGTAACTACTCTTTCACTCCAACAGCGAATCACAGTTTTACCTTTGTCAAATCACCGTACTCCATATTTAGCGTGGTTTTCTCTACCAAAATCCAATTTTGCTGGGTCTAAATGCAAACTAAGCAAAGCATGAGTGGGGCTGACACTAAATTTGGAGCGATCCCAAGCTTGGTGCTCAAAAAATGTAAACAATGGAGGACATGTCACGATCTCTATTCTGGATTCATGGAATCAGAATCTTGGTTACGTGTATGAATGAATATTTTGTCGGAGATGGATAACGGTGCTAGGTTCTGATTGAGCAAATGGCGTCGCTTTCAAATGAGCCTTTATCTTAAGCAAAATGCTCACCCCTTGGAAAATAAAGCTTTAACATCTTTTGAAACATTGAAAAAAAAAGCCAAGAATAGTGGTAATACTCTCGTATTGGTCTTTTAAGGGGTAAATTAAACGATTTGTTTTTGTATTAGAAAAAAAAAGTATAGAATTTACTTTGAAAGGAAAGCCAAAAATAAAATAAAAAAGTAATTTCGGACAAAATTACTCAAAAGAATAGTTCTTTTAGTCGAATTTAAGCAATTATAGAGATGGCAACTGATATTCGACGTCTCAATAAATCTAATTCCCAATTGACCGGCAAGGCGGTCTTAATCTGGACCACCACTAAGACGGATGGTCCAAAATTTGATATCTCTAGATAGCAGTGGCCATATTTGGGCGGCTGTAGGAGGACAATGATGTGCTCCTTTGAAGCAAAGTTTGACGTTATTTTGGTACAAGTGACATTAATTATGAATAATATTTTCTCCCCAATCTATGAATGAACATATATAATAATCCTGATGGATCTCATTCATATAAAATCATTTTGCTAATATATGTTCAAAAAAATTGTACTAGAAATACCGCCTTAATTTTTGTTTACAGTTTACCTTTAATTTTTTAAGGGAGGGGCCGGTTCAACTGGGTCTTCTTCAATGTAGATATTTCAGATGTTAATCGATATTAAAATGTTTAATAAAATACACGGATAACCCAAATCCGGGTTGCAAGTTGCCTGACTCGGGCGGCCAAGTTGTTCGTGAAAGCTTAAGTAGATATTAGAGCTTGCACTGTGCAGTGGTATGCGCTAACCGGCCATTCTTTGTGCATTACACGTAAGGCAGTCGGCCAAGGCATCCCCCAACCTGTACATGCCCCATGCCTCATGCCTCATGCCATTAACACTTGTTCGACCTCCCCAGCTGCATGTGCCTCTCTCACACTCATGTAGCTACTATATCCTTCCTCTTTTGCCGAAGTCTTTAACTCCTAAAATTATTATTAGTGGGAAATAGTGAAAGGAAAAAAGAAAATGGGAGGGGACGGAAGGATTGGGGTGGCACTAGACTTCTCCAAGAGCAGCAAGCTAGCACTGCAATGGGCTATCGACAACGTGGAGGGTGTAGAAGATACCCTTTCCTCATTCATTTTGCGCCTCGTCAAGGCCAGGAGTCGAAGCACCAGGTCTGGCTCGACACCGGCTCTCGTGAGTATACACATAAAAAAAAAAATCGTTTTATGCAATATTAGAAAATTGTTTTCCCTTCTTTTCTAGCAACTAGCAATGAATTATTCTCGAAATTTCGTAACAAAATTAAACTATTCGTATGCGTGTTTTTTTAGCATTTTGAGTACAAGAAGCCCAAAAAGCTACAGCTAATTTCTCATTAGTTTGTGATCTCTTACATGGATCAGCTTTGATTCCATTGTTGGAGTTTAGACGGGCCCAAATTCTGGAACAATATGGTCTATGAGAGTATTGAGAAATTGTGGAAATATTTAATATTATTGAATTTATCTTACATTAGTCGTAGAAAGTGTTGATAAGTTATATATAGGCTAATGGGAAAGCCTTATTCTTTTAGTTAACTTTTGAATTAAGAAATACCCGTAATGCTTATTGCAAGTCGTCTAGCTGAAAGGGCCCAATAGTGGTATTAGAATTTAATTGAGGACTTAAAGGGCCCACAGGTACCTAACAAGTGGTATCAAGGCGTGTTACAATCTTGAGAGAATGCTGATTGTCGAAGTTTCCTCCATAAGTGGAAAGAATGCTGATTGTAGTTTCCTTCATAAGTGATCAGACGATAATTTAAAGGGAATCGATTGTAGTTTCCTTCATGAGTGATCAGACGATAATTTAAAGGGAGTTTGTCAGGTGGGTGCTGTCAGATGTCAGAGTTTCCTTCATAGGTTTTACGATGATTATTTCGGGGTCGCACGATGTGTGAAGGGTAGTTATTGGGTTTATCTTACATCGATTGTAGAAGATCATCTGATAACTTAAGGGGTCACCCGATGTGTGAATGGGAGTTGTTGGATTTATCTCGCATCGATTGTAGAAGATCATCTGATAACTTAAGGGGTCACCCGATGTGTGAATGGGAGTTGTTGGATTTATCTCGCATCGATTGTAGAAGATCATCTGATAACTTAAGGGGTCACCCGATGTGTGAATGGGAGTTGTTGGATTTATCTCGCATCGATTGTAGAAGATCATCTGATAACTTAAGGGGTCACCCGATGTGTGAATGGGAGTTGTTGGATTTATCTCGCATCGATTGTAGAAGATCATCTGATAACTTAAGGGGTCACCCGATGTGTGAATGGGAGTTGTTGGATTTATCTCGCATCGATTGTAGAAGATCATCTGATAACTTAAGGGGTCACCCGATGTGTGAATGGGAGTTGTTGGATTTATCTCGCATCGATTGTAGAAGATCATCTGATAACTTAAGGGGTCACCCGATGTGTGAATGGGAGTTGTTGGATTTATCTCGCATCGATTGTAGAAGATCATCTGATAACTTAAGGGGTCACCCGATGTGTGAATGGGAGTTGTTGGATTTATCTCGCATCGATTGTAGAAGATCATCTGGTAATTTAAGAGGAATTTGCCAAGTGGGTATTTTGGGGTCGCTCGATTATTTGATGATTTAAGGGGAGTTTGTCAGGTATGTGTCATCTGATGAAAAGTGAGATTGTCAAATGATGATTGTTTCGAGATCGCTCGATGTGTAAACGGGAGTTATTGGGTTTATCTCACATCGATGGTGGAAAGTGATTGTTTTGGGTCGTCTGATGTGTGAAATGAAGTTATTGGATTTATCTCACATCGGCTATAGAAGATATTAGTGAGCTGTATAAAAGCTAATCGGAAAACCTTATTCTTTAAGTTAACTTTTATATTAAGAGAGACCCGTAATACTTATTACAAGTCACCTTTTGGAGGCCCAACGGTAGTATCATTACTTGATTAGGAGGCCAAAGGGCTCAACAATTATATCACGGCCCACGGTACCTAACATTATTTGTATAGTTGAAGAACTCACTAGTTGAACCTTTTAATTCTGTATGTTTTTTGTATGGTAGCTAGCTAGTTAATCTCTTTGTACATGTATATGCTTGTGGAAAGGCAAAATTGTGGCGAAGCTGTACTGGGGATATGCAAGAGAAAAGCTAGTAGATGCAGTCCAAGATCTGAAGATTGACTCGCTGGTCATGGGAAGTAGGGGACTCGGCCGACTCAAACGGCAAGTACTAATCACAATTTCTTTACAAGTCACACCTAATTTATATGTTTGAACAAATATTGCAAGGACATGAATAATTTAGCTATGGCTCTATTATAATACCGAAATATTGGTGACGTTGGTGTTGATTTCAACAGGGTTCTGTTGGGAAGTGTAACAAACTATGTTCTATCGGCAGCACCTTGCCCTGTCACCGTCATCAAATATCAAGCTTCAAGCAAAACATGAAGGGTCATTTAGCTTTTCCTTTGTGGTGGTTGATGACTCTCCTCCGGACACAATCTGCATGTATATATACAAAATAAATACCAATAAACTTTATGTTGTTGATAGATTATATATATAGAAGAATCATGGGAAATTAATAAAACTTGTTGTATAAATAAGTCCTTTGTCAGATTGAACAATTCTGAGCAAGGATATGAATGGAACAAATTATAGTCTCAACCAACCCACTTACAAATATAATACCTTTGTTTATCCAGTACCTGTAAAAGAATGAGACCAACATGTTTAGTGCTCCTACAATCATGTGAATATCTCTTAGTGCCATCCCCAATGGTCAATGTGTGAGTCCCACATTTAATCGTTTTTTCTACACAATGATGAAAAAGGCCGTTGATATCACATTGCTTATAAACTGCTAAAGATAGTTTCGCATTGCCCACACAGCAGTGGAAATGGAAGCAAGATTGCTCTTCTTCTTGTGGTTAATCTTGTGTGCCATTGTCGTGGGCTATGCCGATGGAGCTAGGGAATGTGGCAAATATACTTCTCCTGACATGGAAGCTTTTAAGCTAGCTCCCTGTGTCATGGCTGCCCAAGATCAGAATGCCCAAGTCAGTGATAAGTGCTGCTTCCAGGTAAAACGAATTGGGCAAAACCCAAAATGTCTATGTGCTGTAATGCTTTCGAACACATCCAAGAGTGCAGGTATCAAGCCCGAGGCTGCCATGACAATTCCCAGACGCTGCAATATTGCTGACCGTCCTGTTGGTATGAAGTGTGGAGGTATTGCATATATTTATAAGATCATCCTTTGATATACTTTTTTAGTAGGATTGATTTTTTTTATGTTGGAGTTCTTATGATTAACTAAACATTCATTTGCAGGTTACACATTGCCTTGAGAAGAGGCCAAATGGGAGGGGACAAGCTATTTGGTGATCGATATTTTGCTTTGCTCCTTGTGTAATGATGTTAAATAAAGCTTGGGTTCTACTTGTAACCACTTACTATGTGCGTTATGCATTCAGTTCACCTTCATGATCTGTAATGAGCACTACTTTTATATTGACAAAGATCGTAACAAATACCAAAAATGGTTCAACTCATTGCCCTTTATCTCACCTAAGTCTCCTCCCACGACAAAAGATTTCATTTTCTGGTTTGTTAGTGACTTCAATGGCCATTAAGTGCAGTTCATTTATTAAAAAAATACATTATGTGGAGGCAACTATTCAAAATCGGAAACATGCAAACTTTCTTTAATTTTTTTAAGAAAATGTAATACTTACGTTATTTATTCACTAAGCTAAACTTTCTAGATTATAATTAATATCTACCCTTATTTCATGACAAACGTCAGTATGACATGATTTTTTTTTACGGTTGTTTAGTTGGATGAAAGAAATATAAAATCTGGGAAACATTTTAAGAGGTATTTGAAAGGTAGCTTCATTGTCAAAAAAATTATATTCATTGTGTTTTTTGGGTACCAAATAATAATGGTTGCCTTTAAATAGGTATACTTTGTGTAAAATAAAAGAAATCGCTTTCTTCTCATGTCAAAATATAAGAAAAAAGGAGAAAATATTTTGTAAATGAGAGGGTACAGTGGAGAGAAGATAGGATAACACTTATCTAAATATATTGAACTTATATAACTAATTCACTATATAATATAATTTAAATATACATTTCTTTTGATGAAGTTGAGCACTTAAAATTTTCCTAGTTTTTGCAACATGTTGTTCCTTCATTTGTGAAACATGTGGCGGTGCTTTAGCAATTACATGCTTTTGTACTGCGCAAGGTATAATACTGCAAATAATAAAAGTTTTAATTACAAGATATACCTTTCATGAAAGTTTAATGTACAGCGTCTGACTTGCCATCGTAAGACTTATTGAACTTCACATAAACCCACATATTTTCTCCGGAAAACTTATGCCAAAATTCAAACACTGCTCAAGTTAAATTTTCGAAAATGCTAACAATTTGCCCATTACACGATTTAATATTATAAAGAAATATAAGCTATGGCAATTTATGATCGTATCCTTGTAGCTGGGAATATTAAAATATCTCTTAATTTGAGACGACCAAAACATAGAATTCGAAAGTTTAAAAAATTAATTTTCTTTTGAGCAGAGATATCGATTGATTTAATGGAGAAGAAAGTGAACAAGAAGAGGTACAGTCTTTCAATTAATTAATGATGGATACAGTTGCCGAAAACACCTCATAAACGATGGATATCTATCACCATCCGCTTTAATTTCGTCATCGTAGTGATTTGCCACGTTTTCACATCTCAACATGTTGGGCAAAATGGCAGACCTTACTATACGAATGTTTATAAAAATTAGGCAATTAATTAGATGGGTACCATATGCAGCTAAATTGATAGATTAATCAGATACACTATATAATAATTTGATATTTTATGATTTTAAATAAGAAAATGACATAAATATTCGATAATAAAATAAATTATAATAATTTAATTTAATTTTTATTTTATTAAATTTTAATTGATTAAACCTCCTACTTTTCTAATTCTAGAATACTCATCTCCTTTGCCGTTCGGTGGCGTTGCAAAGTGCAGCGTCCCTACATCTTTTCTTACGGCAGATAGACATAGCCATGGCTGCCAACCTTTCACTTTCAGTAATGTGAAAGCCAGACCAATATGCCAGAACAAACAAACTACTTCACTTTCCAAGCAATTTCCCTCAAAAAAAACATCGTCCCCACCTCTCCAAACACAGCCAAAAACCCATCAAATCAAAGCAGGCATCTCTCCTTCCTCCCAGCCCACTACAAGGCACAAGGAAGCTTCAATCTCTGAGAAAAAGCAATGATTGAGTACACACCAGTTCCATGAGCGTACATAGGGGGGCTATAGCAGATCTTGAGTATTTGAGTTCCATAGATGAGACCATCTTGGTTAAGCGAGTAGCAGATGGGTTCTTCAAAGAAACATGAGGTCCTGCTTCTTCTATGGTTTTTCCTCTTAGCCACTTGTATGCCCACAGCAGTGAAGGCTAGATTGCTTCCATCATCTACATCACTAGGTAAGATCACAGAACATCCTATATATGATTAGTGAATCGCTATCGGGTTTTTCATTATGGTTTTGCTGGGGTGCAGCTTTTATGAAAGTGTTGCCTTCGCTTGGAATTGTTTGCCAATGCTGCGATGGTGGCAGTGGTGGATGTAGGAGCAGCTGGAACGGTTCTTGTACTAATCTGAGCTGCAGCCCATGGAAGTTTCATGTCCCGTGATCATCACCCATCTGTAAACAAACTCGAGTGCTTAATTGTGGCTTCAATATTTCTACTCCAATATATCAATTCTCGTAGAGATTTTAAGAGATTCGGTTAAGTATAGAAAGAACTCTGTCATAACACTAAAAGGACTTTTGAGCAGGCGCAAAAGTCTTCATATTTGTTATGAGTAGATGCATTTCGGTTTCCCCCCCACTTCAAAGTCAATTTAAATAGATATGATAAATGTTTATTAGTAAAGATATTGCTGCCATTTGCACTTCTGTTGGGATTTCTATGCCTTATCAAAAAAAAAAAAGGGCGTTAAAAACAAGGCCTTGGGTGACTCGAGACTCAGTTTTTTCCTATCCTCGAACTTATAACTTTCTCTCAACAACTTACCATCCTAATTTTATATTTTTATTCGAAATTATTATTAAATCTCGCGATTTTGTTACTTAATTATATTTGCTCGAACATAAATATCTAAGATTCATTTGTTTATACAAAGTTTTAAAAATTTCAAGCCAAGTGAAGCAAATAAACATTCAAAACGGCTTCATCTCAAACTTAAAAACGAGGTTTTAACGAGTTTAACGTCTAGCACAGTCGGTCATAGAAACGGTTTTCAAATTAAGCGCATTACGCTACAAGAAAGTCATTCATACGGTGTGTCACATGGAAACACCCAAATTCTACACATTGTGTTCCACAAGGTAAATGACTAAGCTGGTAGGTTCTGGCAAACCCGATATGTAATTCGATCCCAACCCTTGTTGGATATGTGAATACCATCCCTCAAAGTGTTCTATCTATGATCTATTGCCAATATATTTAGATTGATTTTTTACTCATTCAATCACTTCAATCTATTAAATTTCAAGCTTTTCAAACTACAATTTTGTATATGGTCAATTCATGCGTATATATTAGGTGCAGGACATGATCTACTTCGTGTCTGATATGATCCAATATTCCTATCTCCACTGGCTCACCACCAATGCAGACGACCTAAATGTGACACTAGTCAAGCGGTGCTGGAGTCTGTTTCACGTGCGAGTTGACCCGAGAGCGGACTGAATTTGACTTTTTATTTATTTAATTTGAAAAACTTGAACCGACCACTTTTTTTTTTAGCATTTAAGCCACATCCTAAGACTTTTGCCCCATAACTTAGGTATAGTTTTTCATAGAAAATAATATATGCAAATATATAAAAGTTGAAGGCTTTCTGCCGAGTATCTTCTGACGAATTTATAATATTACTTTTTTTTCTTATTAATAAAAATTATATTATGAAAATCCTATCTTTTTCAAGCATTTGTCATACATGGGTTTTATCTATTTTATAATATTTTTTTGCTTTATATTCATAATTATAACTATTTTATAATATTGCATTTTTAAGTATATAACTTGGAATAATAATTTAAATTACAAATTTATTTAATGTTATCCTTGATTTCATATTCTGAACTATAACTATTTTATAATATTACATTTCAAGTTGTTTCCTATTTAGAAGAATAATTTCGTTTATAATCTTATATTTTTTATGAAGACAATATTAATAGAGAATTGTAATCATTGTGAATTAAACCTTATATTTAGTTTGAAGAATTAAAATAAATAAAAATTTCAATCAACTTATATTCTAAGAAATAACAGGTTTATGTGAAAAAATGGGGAAAAAATAATATATAAATTTAAAATATTATTATTTTGGATAAAATATTAAAATTTAAGTGAAACTAATTAATTTAGGATCCAGTTCTTTTTTAGTGAAGATATATGGATTTACATCCAAGTTTTTAATTTAACTTTGAACGCCGGTGCCTAACGTCAATAAATGGGCCAACCGCTCAATGGGCCAAGTCCACACAAGGCCGCAAAAACCGGTGCAACATCCCCATTTTAGCCCTTGGCCCACCACCCTCTCATCCCCATTTAAGTCCCCACCGCCGCACCTCCCCCACCGGATCTCCACCACCCCTCGCCGGCGACGCCCCGAACCCGCCGGCCATGCAGTCCCTCAACCTCCTCGCCCCCGCCGCCCCCATCGCCGGCCGTCGCCCGGCCCCTGGAGCCGCCGCCCGCGGGCCCTCCCCCGGCCTCCTCGCCGTCCGCGCCTCGTCGGCGGCGGCGCCTCCGAGGAGAGAGACGGACCCGAAGAAGCGGGTGGTGGTGACGGGGATGGGGTTGGTCTCGGTGTTTGGCAACGACGTCGATTTGTTCTACGACAAGCTCCTCGCCGGGGAGAGCGGCATCTCCTTGATCGACCGGTTCGACGCATCCAAGTTCCCCACCCGCTTCGCCGGCCAGATCCGGGGGTTCTCGTCGGAGGGGTACATTGATCCCAAGGACGATAGGCGGTTGGACGACTGCATCCGCTACTGCTTGGTCGGTGGGAAGAAGGCCCTTGAGCACGCCAGCCTTACCGGCGAACACTTCGACAAGGTACTGTGAAAGTTTTGAGAACAACGATGTGTCATCTATCATTGATATATATACATATATAT
>JAVDBV010016215.1:0-12679 GCA_032619315.1 Piper longum
GAGAACTATTACCTAGATGAAAAGCGTGAAAACTATTGTACTAAATAATTACCCCAAGATAAAATTCCCAGGAAAGTTGGTGGGACACGATAATCCGCTTAAAAACCAACTCCTAGACAGAATTTTATCAAGACACGTAATATAAATAGCACAATAATTTTCACGCTTGTCATCTAGGTAATAGTTCTCAAAGTGAACTAGTTATCTTTGGTGAAAATTACCCGTTTTTCACAACATAAATTACCTGATTATGATGATCAGGGAGGATGCTATGCACATTGGTTTTCATAAGTAATAAGTAGACTAATTAATTATGCGGCTTAGACAAGAAGAAAAAGGAGTTTTCAGAACAGCAAAAGGAAAATTTTCCCTTCTTCCCCAGTAAATTAGTATATTAAAGCATTAAAACTAGCAAGACAATATCCAATTAGTATGTTATAAACCCATTCTCTAGCCTTTTCACTTACAATTAGCCCTCAATGATTTAGTTCCTTAGGAGTTGTAATGTTTTATTTGTAGTGGAGATGATTCAGAAAGAGAAAACTTAAAAGATTGCAAGCTGAGGATTCGCTAAATTGTTGTACTTCTATAAACGGTTCCTCCGGAAAGGGCACAACTATTTTTCAGTAGCTGTTCTTGAATATATGCAGACAATAATGTCTTTCCTACATGGCATTCAATTTTTAGAAGCTCACTTAAAAGCATGGTAATTACATAATACATATCAGGCCAACCAATTATACTCATTAACTAGCTATTTTTTTGCCAAGCTACGTTTATAAACTTACTCGCATGTGGATTAACGTAAACTTTTTGGCTAAACACCATTAAGGGTTTATTCATGAACCACCCCTCCTTTCTCGATAAGTGGTCCATTTCCCTTTACTGATCACTAAATTTGTGAAAGAGAGAGAGCTGCAGTCTGGGATATATATATATATATATATATATATATATATATATTATAATTAACCAAATAAATTCATACTAAACATGTGTTGAAATTAAAGTTCAATAGATAGAAGTTTTCAGGGGTATTTCCAGGCAGGCTTATGCGAATCACCACAGTAGCAGCTGCAGCAAAGCGGTTCGAATTGTTTTTAATTGGAAAGTGAGACCTTCCCTCGTGAGATCACATGCATGCAAGTAATACGATAAATATAAATTTGGAATATTATTGGTTTAGAGATAGTTTAAAAATTTTAAACTCGTACTCGATTTGAAGTCGATTCCAAACAATTTGGAGTTGTTTATGCTACTTTTTCATTAAGTAAAAAAAAATATTACATGAAATTATTACTCTTTTGACACTTATAATTTATAAATAGATGATTTATATTATTTTAAGATATCGATAGTTAAATTGAAAAAAGTATAAATGATTTAATGATTTTTATAACTTGACTCGACCTAAGGAGTCAGTAGTGATAAAATCTATCACGGGTCATCCATAAAATTTGACTCAAAAAATTATAAAGTAAAATCAATACGAGAAAGTTTTTGAGTGGAAAAGAATTTTAAAATTATGATTTGAAGAAGTCAAGTTAGAGGAAATATGAATATAATAAGCTTTCTTGATATATATATATATATATATATATATATATATATGTATATAGTTCGTATCTACGAAGTTAATCACGTCGATACCAAACATTCCATGCAAGCACATCTGATACTTAATCGTGAATCAATTCTTTGTCTGTTCGGTTGGTTATTTTGAGCATCAGAAGAACCATAACTTCAGTCCGTCTAGGAGAGGGGCAAAATAAAAAGGGCGCATGCATGGTCTCCAATGTGAGATAACTACCTTTTGCTACTACCGAGGACATTTCGACAGAATAAAGTTAAAGCAAGTCTGAGGTGTTGTTTGTATCTGTTAAGTGATACTGTCTCTGCACCCATTTCACTCTACACGGCAAATTAAAGGAGGATGGAGGAAGTAAAACATATACGAACAACAAATCCTTTGGTGGATCTCCAAGAATGACCAAATAGGAAGCTATATATAAAGAGAAGGGCAATCTTGAATATGCTATGACAAAGCATGATAATGTAGCACAACTGTGCCAAAGGTAAATTACCTAGCGAGGAGCTGCTCGAAATTTCATGCACAGGCAAACCACTTGATCTCTAGATCCGCCATTCCGTTCGACATAGGCGTGTCTTGTTTTATTTGCTTGATCATGTGAGATGTCTTTCTCTTAGTTGCAAGTAACGGAAACACTTGATGATCGCCATCCTCTTTTTTTTGCTGAATGATCACTTAGTTATAATTTTAAACCTTATTTTGTGCCCGAAATTAAATTACCGGATTAACTTAATTTTATTACTTTCTGTATCAAAACTATACTATATATTGGCTCTCTATTGACAAGACCTGATTAAGTCTCCTTAAGTAATAAAAGCTACAAAACTAAACATTATATATCAAGTTTCTAGAGGAATAAAAAGAAAAAGAAAAAAAAGCTCACATTATAGAAAATATGGACATGTAGGAAAAAAAGTAATTGAACAAAGCCTTTGCCCACATTCAAAAAGTAAGTACTAGCATGGATTTTTATGACGTGGAGATGGACTATTTTTTGGGTTGTAGGATAAATTTTTTAGGATCTTATAATAGCAGGTATTAGATATGAGACTAATTTTTCTTGATCTTATTTTAGGAGACATTGGATGTGAAACTAAATGTTTTTAGAATCTCATTTGGTACTTTAAAAATTTCTATTTTTGAAACTCTTTTCCTCTCCCCACATAGGATCATTAGCTTTACGTTTAGTCTATTTTAGCTCCCCATTTAATATAATCCCAAGTCAATTTGGATACCTTATGTAACAACCCACCTTAAGTACAAAATAATAAATTTAAATTATTCCTCCAAATTGGTAATTTATATTAAATTAAAGATTTACAAACATAACCCAACTAATTAATAAAAATTGTTTTGGTATGTTCTTTATTTTATGGCCATAGGTAATTAATTTAAATTTCTTTGACTTAGCTAAAGTATAATGACCATAGGTGTGTTCTTTATTTTATGACTGTAGGTATTGGTGTTTATACCAAAGGCAAACTGTCACTTTAATTTTATTTGATCTAGTGAAGATTTTTATGAATTAGATTTCATCCTTACTGCACAATTATTTGAGTAACTTGATTTAAGACAAACATAATATTAGGAATTATTAAACTTGATACATAATACATAATAAAAACAAACAAATCACAATAAAATACTAACAATATGATGAAATTTCGGGCCTCATACTCCAAAAAAACAATTAAAATATTAGACGAGAACAGAATCACATTGCCCCATGCACGGGGAAAAAGAAGAATAAAACTTTATGAAGATGACGATAATAGGAGGAAGGAGAGAGGGGATGGCAACTAGGTAAGGTTAAGGGGGGAGGAGAAGGTGGATGTCAATCTATGGGTTGTCCTCTTATTTTCTACCATTAAGGGTTCGCTGAGTTGCAACCCTTAATAATCCATATCACAAACCGCCATTAATCTAGTTAGGGTTGATAATTAAGTGAGCTAGCTCGCAAGCATTTGGCATTCGGCCCAGTTTAACTCGATTCGAAACTCGACATTTAAATGCTCAATCTCAAATTTGACTCGAACTTGAATCCTACGAGTTGAGTTTGAGCTATATAGTGTTCGACTCGACTCAACTCGATTATAACTAGAACTCGAAACAAAATCGACTCGTAGCTCGACTTGAACTCAACTCGATAATATAATATAATAATATATATGATATGTCATTGTAGTGTTATGGTGTATAATATATTTTATGGACTTTTGTCCTATTTTTTAAGATTTTTCTTAGGATTTATTGTAAGTTAGTTATTATTGTTTACTCGAGTCGAAAAGGAATCAACTTTTATTTATAATATCGCCATCCACCCATTTTTTCTTATTCCCCATACCCTCTGTTGCCTTCCTTCTTCATCACCAACACCACCTCCGACTGCTGCACCACCATTGATCGACGACGCAGGTCATCATCAGAACATTACCAACCATTCCCCTTGTCGTCTAGCCATTACCTGGCATCCATGACCCGACGAACTTGCCGCAAGCGCACTGCATTCCCATCGCCGATCCCATAGCCGACAACCGTCACCGCCACCATCCAATCATCGCCTCGACGTCATTGACCTCCCGCGACCTTCCCCGATCGGAGTGGAGTCCAGTGCCGCCCATCCCGGTCAAATCTCGTCACCTCACTATCGACCACCCCTGATTGGCCATTTTTCTGGCGAGCCAACTCCTCTGCCGACCTTGTCAACGTTGTAGATGTGTCGGGCTCGCCAAGTTAGTGCCAACGATATCCCACACCACTTCTATCCTAACTATATTCGCCACCGGTAACAGTTGTTGGAAAATCGTTAGAATCGTGAGTATGGGAGATTATTTTGTTGATTGATTATTTTGTTAATTTTTAATCTTTATAAATGTATATTTTTCTCATTTATTTTCGAGTTTATAAATGAACTCGTTTCAAGCTCCCATACAAGCCAGTTTTAAGCTCCCAATCGAGCCTCCTTCAAGCTCTCAAACGAGTCAGTTACAAGCTCCCAAATAAGCCGATTTCAAGCGAGCTCTTAGAATTTAATAGTGTAAGTGTATTCAAACTTTAGTCGAGCTCGAACATATCAGAAATATTCAAGTCGATTTCGAACATACACGCTCGAAACTCGTTCGATCTTAAATCAAATTCAAACGAACATTAAACTATTCGAGTGGAGTTCAAGTACAAGGCGACCTCAGCTTACTCGCTCGTTTACCAGCCTTAAATCTAGTTGGGCCACGCCTTTAGCTTCCGACCAATAATTTATTAATCTAATAAAGGGGGCATGGTTGCACCATGACGATACCCACATGATCAAAGCATCAATCGCCGGGTTGCACGATAGCCATGAGTGTTTAAACCTGCGACTCCCGGCTAGGGTTGGAAGACATACTAGGTGCAACCGGAACTTGAGAGTTGGGCTTGGTTAGACAATATTGCATGGATTAACATGAAGGTGTGTGGCGGGTTAATGGGTAGGGGTGGTCTCTTGGGGAGTAGGGCTATGTGTGGTCACGGTGGCGTGAAAGAGTTCATGATTTGAAAAAGTGACAGGCTGCAAACCCCTACTTGTTGCATATGTAAAGAGGAAAGGGAAGGGTAGACCAATGTACTCCTCCCCACTATCTCACTAGTAAAACATAGCCAATTGCCACGGCCTATAGCCGTTGTAATTAGCCATTTTCTCATGGCAATTAAATTTTGCCACGGGAACTTGCGTGGCAGTTTCTGTTTCCGCGTGACAAATTCAATATTGCCACCGCTACGTGCAGCTACAGTTGGAGCCACAGGTTAACCACGAGACGTCGTGGTTAAATTTAACCACCGCTTACCCGTGAAAGGTGACGTGAAAATTTTAACAAAATTAAAAAAATATATATTGTCTCGCCGTTGCCAGCTCGGCGACAGCTGCAGGCGGGCGGCGTGGTGGTGGCATGGCCAAGACGAAGGCACAGGAAGTGGTTGGGCCGTGCCGGAATAGAGGTCGACAGGGCGGTCGCGAGGTTGGGACGGAGGCAGATGCGGTGGCCGGAGCTGTGGCGGGACGGGGACGGTGGCAGAGGTGACCAGAGGCAGTGGCGGAGGCGGTTGGAGCGGTGGCAAGGTGGTGGCAGGGCCGAGCTAGAGGCAGAGGTCGGAGCGGTGGTACGACGGTGGCTGGGCCTGGCTAGACGGTGGCGAAGACAGACCAGGCAGTGCTGGGGCGGCCACCGTGCCCATGGACGGCGCCGTTGGCGCCGCATGCGGTCAAAGGCAGAGTGTCGGCCTTTGGGCCGTGCCGCTTTGAATGGCAACGCGGCCCTTTTGTTTTTATAAAAATGGGCGAGAAAATTCCTGCCCAAACAGTTGCTTTCGGTTTTTTATTTTTTAAAATAAATGTGCAACTGCCACAGCTGCACGGTGGCTAATCCGTTAGTTTTTTAATCACGGTTTGGAGTGGCAAATCGGTGGCTACAATGCTTTTTAACTGTGGCGTGGACAAATAATTAATAAAAATTATTGCCACGAATTTGCCATGGTGTTACAGTGGTTAAAAAAAAAGCTACTGCCGTAGTTTTTGATCCCGTGGTTATTACTTTCATGGTTGGATTCTTGCACAAGAATTCTTCTTCTCCACTCTCAGGTATTATGTTAGGTAATTAGACTAGATCATGGCATGCATCCAAAGTGATCTTCCATAGTTGATGTGTTTCATGTTTTCCATGATAAAGCTTATTACTTTGTTATATTAACATGACATATATAATTAGTATGTAACTCATCATTAATATAAATATCGTTTATTATATGTTTAATCAAATGTGATGTAAAGATTAGTATTAATAAATATCTAAAATGCGCAAATGATGACATATTTTTGTGTGTGACGTATGCGTTAATGTATGTATTTCTATGTCTTTGTTCAATTTCATGTATTTTTATTCAATTTCTGGATGTTGAAGTAGTTGCGTTTAGATCACTTGCAGTTATGATTGGTTGATCTCTTTAGCTAAAAAAGATGTCTGGAAACTTTTGGATTTGTGAAAGTTGAAACTATGTTGTGACTATTTTTTTTTTCGAGGTATGCTTGATTCAGCTAAATTATATTTTTTAATTACTTGCATATATGCAGTAGCAGCAACAAGCAGAAAGAGATGTATTGGCGCGTTTAGAACAGAGTTAAATGGCTCTTGCAATGAGTTTTTAGATGCTTTTTTGTGCATAACACATTTTGTGGTTTTCCATATGGTTATATCTTATTTTTAGTTGATTTAGATATCTCCATGTTTAATCATATTTATTTTTTAAATATAAAAGCTAATCCTAATAACATTAAATTTCTTGATGCTAAAATTAATGTATTCCTTTTGAAAACCTAGGCTTTTCACCTGATGATTTTAATTTTTGCTTGGTCGCGACGTATAACGAGTTGCATGCCTGGCCTTTTTTGCCACATGTTTATGCATATATATGTGCAAGGCACAAACTTAGTCTTTCCCGGTGCTTGACACCGCTCATTTATACACTATGTTGTCCAAGCTTTTGTTACCTATTTTTACTTGAGTCGATTATAACTAGGTCAAAGATTGTGTCCCTCGGGAGTCTAGGGTGTTTGCTGCATGTTTGGACCCTTTTTGGATGATCCCAACCCCTGCGGTTTTTGTAGTCACCCGATCCCGTTAGAGTAGAAACCCTAGGTGCGCACAACTTGCATGTCGCCCTTGCACTAGCAATTTTAGAGTTAGGGTTTTGGGTAAGGGCACAACAGTGGTCACACAACACTATTGAGCCTAAATTCGAATTTCCCTCCCTTTTTTGCAAGCGTAAAGATGGTGCGCCAGCGCCCAAAGTTTACTCGGTTGTTGTGTGGGGTTCAGTTCAGCAGGTCGTGTGCCTGAGTTTCTCGGTTGTTTGTGGTCTGAATTGCAAAGGCCAGCACAAAGGCACTAGGAGGGCTCTCGTACGCTGGAGCTGTTTCCATTTCCTGTTAAAAGTCCCCCTTCTCCTTCTCTTTCTACCCTTGCTCTCCTTCTCTCTGATTCTCCCCTTGGTGTTTGGCTGCTCCTCTTCTTCTCTAGACCTTATCCACCTCCTCTAGCCTGTCCACCTTCATTTTATCGTATCCTTTTGATGTCAGGCCATGTAGTCGAGTTTTCTTTTTCTTCAAGTTTAATAAAACTATAAGGATGATATCCCTTATTGGTTTTCAAATTAGAGATCCATAAATTTATTATGTAAGCCACTTCCTAAGCTTATGATATAAGTAAGCACAATTTTTTGGATTTTATGAATAAGAGAGTGAGTTATATGGTTTGTATGAACTACACTAATACATCTTTACATCCTAAAGTGGTGCCATGTACATAGGTTCTATGAATACAGTACATTTTTGTAAATTATGGCACTAACATAACTCTTCCAAGTCACTTGAGTACCCTGGTGGGTGATATATAGAGAATGTGAGGTCGTAAGCTTCTAACATAATTATAATTTTGCCGTGCGTGCGTGTTGACCTATGTAATAAGTTATCGTTGATACCGGCCCTTGAGACTTTCTGAAGTGTTACTATATTCCAGGGGTGTTAAGAGACCTATCTGCCAATATTGCTATATCATTAGTTATTTTTAGACTGGTAATCAACTATATCTATGTTAGGTGGGTATGCATGTTAGTGGCCAACGTAGGTGGATGGATCGAGAGGCTCATGGTAAGGATGGTACCACGTGTATGACTTATTGTATATCCAACTTATGTTTTTGGGGGATTTGTTGGGGGTGTTTCCTTGTGTAGCTCGGAGTGATCATCTTCATTTTGTAAAGTCACACTCTTCGTTACAAGGGAAGCGATGCCTCTCTCATGGTTCGAAGACCTCATGCTAGGAGCTTCAGTATATGTTTAAGAGCCTTCTTATGGTAGTATGATTCAGCATGCATTGAACGAAAATTTAGTAAGGTGTCAATCTTAAGCCTCCTTGAGGGTTGATATCAGCTTCTATAATGTTTGTACGGGTAATCCAACGAATAACTTTCTGAATTATAACATAGCACTTCAATCTACCCGAAAATCAAAAATTGAGTATTACAACTTGGTATGAGAGCAGACTTCTTAGACTATTAAAATGGTTGACCTATAGAATGCTTAGTGTATGTACGTGCATGTTGTATGTCATGATTTTTGTGTTGTGTTTACGTTATAATTATGTTACATTATGGTACCCCCCATGAGCTGATCCACAACCTACCCATTAGGTATGTTTTCTGCATTTGCTTTTGCCCTACCTTTCTTTCAATTCGTTGTTTGTGCCGGACCATCAGCTTGCCAGACCAGTAGTAGTCAATTGAGTATAGTAGTTGAGATTTCTAGTAAATCGAACAGAGGTAGGCCACTGCTCAGACGCAGTGTACCACTGGCACCGACAGGTGTTAGGCGATACCTTGGCTTGCACGTAACACGGTTAAGGACTAGCGCATAGAGGCTTTCAGGATTTTGTATGAGGAACAACAAGATCTTTGGGAGGAGCACTTGCCAATATGTGAGGTCAAACAACAATTATGATAGGATCTGAGTGAGTATTGGATATAGTCCACGACATGGTAGAAGCAATGGCAAGACTAGAGAGGAGACTGACAAAGGTGGAGACCACTATCAACCTCTCAACCAGAGAGAGTACCACCACCATGACCATCGAGAGAAAAGTTCCCGCATATTTAGACAACTATGCCAGCAATAGGGATGTTTGACATGCCATCACTTGATATGCCAGCAAGAATGTCATTTTTTTAGACCAAGTGGTAGTGAGCAGGCATAGACCATGCAACCAAGGTAGTTTACGGTTGGCGAGGAACCAACTACCCATGGTCCTAATCGCCGTGTCAAAGAGAGATAGGATGTCGAACATTTTCTAAAAGAGGGTGGACGATTATTCTACGGAAGCAAAGACCTCAAGCTTGCTCTAGAGTGGATAAAGAAGATGAGAGGAGTACTAACATACATGGGATACCCATTAGATTTGTGGGTGTGCATGGCTACCGCAACCATACCGAGTTAGGGCAAAATATGGTGGGAGTCTGCCCATACCGCTTTCCTTTGGAACAGAACCTTAGAGTAGATATCACGGGATGAGTTTGGAGATGTGTTCTATGACCAGTACTTCTTTTTGACAGTGAGGACGAAGAAGAAGATGGAGTTTCTATCCTTGAGGTAGCATGAGGGCATACCCATGGCGGAGTACCATGCTTAGCTTTTCATGCTGGAGATGTTTAACCCTAGTAGTTTCTCCAGTGTGATGGTGTGGGTAGCGAAGTTTGTTTCAGGACTAGGATCTACATGTTGTAGCTACATGTGCATACAAAACCTTGCCTGAGGCTGTCGTGAGGGCACTTGAGTGTGAGCATGCCCAGGAGTCACACCACAAGACTTGAGGAAGTGGTTTGTTCAGTCGGCAGAGCCTCGAGATAGTGGGGCTAGGAATATCAGGGCCCCTAGGAGTTGAGGAGGTAGACCGACTAGGCATTGATAGTGTATGTCATCGAGGGTCAGTAGATATAGAGGTTTCCTAGTAGCCCCAAACATTCCAGACCGAGGCATAATTGGCAGCAGACTACATGGACTCGATGTGCCCTTGGACCCAATGTGCCCACACCGTCAGCGGAGGCATGACAGTGTTTTCCCAAGGATCATAGGTGTCTGCTTCACTTGTGGCTAGTTAGGGCATCATGCAACCGTATGTCCTCCATGGCCACAAGACCACCCACATGAGCCGCACTATCTACCAGCACCATAGTAGCATAGAGGACCCCAGCCACAACAGAGGGATTTGTCTGCGCCGCCTTTGAAGCTACTCCTATCTATACCACCAGCCCATCTTCAGGTGCAACTCGGATAGTTTGGCTAGCAGGTCCAGTGAGGTTATTAGAGGCAAATAGGCTTAGCAGCAGTGGGCATGGTGCCGTTACAAAGGATGATATTAAACAGGTAGTTGGTCTGATAGCTGATCAGATACAAACTCCAGGACCATAGGAATATGACATGATAGGATGTAAACGACCACAACAGAGGAGGCAGTGCAAGTTGCCTTTGTCATCACAAGTATACTTCTTATCCACTAAGTACCCGCAGTAGTATTTTTTGATTTGAGCACTACACACACTTTCCTAGCTAGGACCTTCGTAGATAGGATTGTCTTGACGGTAGGTGACCTGAGACATGACTTAGTGGTGTCGTGCCACTCTCACCACAGGAGTGTATGTGAGAGGTATCCCTATTTTTGTTTAGCGTCATACGTTGTCGATGGACTTTGTAATTTTGTTGAAGAAGTAGTTTGATACCATGATCGGCATTGATTGAATGCTGAGGCACAAGGCATTGATCGACTACCAGAAGAAGAAGATTTAGCTTCAATTTGACTGCCATGAGAGAGTGATGTTTCATGGTAGAAGTAGAGGTGGCTGAGATAACTTCATTGCTTTTCAGAAAGCCCATTAGTTGATAGCGAGAGGGTGCTAGGCTTTTCTTGTCCGCATCATGGCCACCAGGGAGCAGCCAACACCGATCACGTCAGACATGCCGTCTGGTGGAGGTGATAAGTTCCTTGTGAAGGTAGTGGAGTTACCCACAATTAGACAAATTGAGATTCACATCGATGTGCTACCTGGTGATATATCAACTTCCGAGACGTCATACCAAATGTTGCCATTTGAGCTCTAACAAGTCAAGAGCCAGCTATGAGAGATGTGCTAACGGGGATTTATCCAGTTGAGTGACTTGCCTCAGGATGCCCCAATTCTACTTGTACGGAAGGAAGATGGAAGTATTAGGATGTGCGTGTACTATAGTTTGTGAGCATGCCCACTGCTCTAGATTTGAGCAACTCTTCCTCGTGATGAGGATCCGATGTTAGATCTCAGCCTCATTTATGAGTACGTGGCCTTTTGGGAACTTGGCAACTAAGTGCGACAAGACAAGGTTCTAGGAAGTCCCTTCTTTTTCGGGTGTATGTTATGTTTATGTGCATGGTTGTTATGTGTGTAACCCCTAAGGTGAATTCTAGAATAGAATTTTCCTAGGTAGGGGAGGTTTTAAAACCCCGGCTCTTTGCTTAATGGTTTTAGCTTCGGTTTGATTGTGACCCGAATCGAGTTGCATGTCTGAACATTTTTGCTGCATGCTTGTGGATGATATGTATGTGTGAGCCTGTAAAACCCCATTTTCAGGTTAGGGTTTTACCCGATTTGAGTTTTGCCCTATTTGGGTCAGTATCGAGTTGGTTTAAGCGAGATCGAGCCAAACTAGTTTCAGATTATGAGTATGGGTCTAGATGGCCATATGAACATGTTATAGTGGCTGATTATGCCAGACATGCAGATAATAAGATCATGACTTATGAGTGTATGCTCAGGTATACGGATTTGGTTGTATGTGTTAGACAGGATTTTAGGCCTAGATTTAGGCCGTTGCAGCGTTTAGTATCCGTTTGGGATTTTATGGGTACATCATTTGATTTTATGGGTACATCATTTGATTTTATGGGTACATCATAGGAATTTTAGATCACTCGATTTATGCCCATGTGGGCCCAGTTTGATTGAGTTCAGTGTTTGAGGCCCATTTAGCCTTATTACCTCGATTCCCTCCTATAAAGTCAATTTCAGGACTCGAGTCAGTTTTGAGTTCGAACGGTCTCGATCCGAACTTGCTGCCATATCTATAGTGCGTGTACCCATAGGTGGGACCCACTAGGATATGAGTTGTCAGGCTTCCAGATCGTGCCACGTGGCAAGATCTGAGCCATCCACCCATCTTTATCTTCATCCATCGATTTCCAGGGTTTCCATGATTTTGAAATTTTCACTATTACGCCGCCGCCACTTCGACTCGCCGCTGCGACACCCCAGCCCACCTCCGGCCACACCCTCGGTACGACGGTGACCACCTCGCCGCCGGCTATCAGTTCGTACCGACCATCAGCACCGGAGCCGCCGTAATAGCCGCCGGCAACGGTGTTTTCAGTGTTGTTTTCCACCGCCGCCGCCACCCTTTCGAACCATTTTCCGGTGCCGGCGAGCCACCACCGGCCGATCCAACCACCCACACAGCTTCCCCTCACTTGGATCTACATTT